>JAQFYC010000905.1:0-43535 GCA_034694165.1 Tomocerus mixtus
GTTGAGAAACCAGGTTTGGGAGACGATACCCGTGGATGGGCACCTCCATACGTGAACGGGCAATCATGTTATTTTGTCTCGGTAAACAGGAATAAAAAGAGCATTGCACTAGATATAAGAAAAGGAGAAGCTGTGATAAAGAAGTTAGTCAAAGAGTGCGATGTTCTCGTGGAAAATTTCGTTCCTGGAACGATGGATAAATTAGGACTCGGATATGACACATTGAAAAAAATAAATGAGAAGTTAATATATTGTTCCATTACCGGATATGGGGTTTCTGGTCCATACAAACACCGCGGAGGTTATGATGTCATAGCTGCTTCTATAGGTGGACTATTACATATAACCGGTCCACGGGAAGGTGACCCTTGCAAGGTTGGAGTGGCTATGACAGATTTAGCAACGGGACTCTATGCCCACGGTGCTATACTTGCTGCTATTCTGCAGAGACATTTAGTAAGTTGCATAGGTTCATTCACTTATTTTACATATTCAGGATTTAATTGCGGAAATGGCAAGTTTCGTACAAAAGGAGTTTGCTTGCATAAATATTCATTATCATTAATAAAATTCATGGAAATTAATTAGACTAACAAAGGACAGCGAATCGATTGCAATTTATTGTCAACACAAATATCCTGTTTGGTAAACCTGTCATCAAATTATTTAAATGCGGGAGTAGAGGCGAGAAGATGGGGAACTGCACATGAAAACATCGTACCCTATGAGGCTTTCCAAACAAAAGATCAAAAATGGATAACAATAGGCGCAGGTGAATTGAACAAATAAATATTCCTTTGTTTTCCAATTCGTTTGATAATAATTGTTTTCTTAGGGAAAAAATGTTTTGAGATTTTATTATAATGATTACAGGCAATACTGATCTATTTTATGAGCTCTGTGATAAAATCCATATGTCTTCATTGAAGTCGGAGCAGAAATTTTCAACAAATGAGCTTCGAGTTCAACATCGAGCTGAACTACTCTCTATAATATCAAATGCCATTAAATCCAAGACCTGTAAAGAATGGTTGGATATACTCGAAGGGTCTAAGTTTCCATATGGCCCGATTAATGATATGAAAGGTGCTTTTGAAGATTTGCAGGTACGGTGTAGTAATAATTAATTAAGCCAATTATTTATTACCAATTGTTAGTGAACACAAATTAAAAATAGGTTTTTCAGGAATGATAATTTAATATATCTCAGGTACAACATAATGAAATGGTTCAGAAATTTGATGATTACACAATGGTGGGTCCTGCTGTGAATTTTAGCAACAGTGGAAACTTTATTAGAAGTCCTCCGCCAATATTAGGGGAACACACAAGAGAAATTCTTAAAAATGTTATCCATCTCACTGATGGTGAAATCGATACGCTTTACAGTAATCTTATAGTTCAGTAACTAGTTTAATCATTGTTTCCAAAGTTAATCCCTTCATTTTAGGAGAAAATAAAATTTAAAATGTAACTAATTAATGTAAATTCTTTGGTGAAGCCCCAGCTTCATTGTTCCCATTTTTCCTAAATAATTCTTCACACAAGTGTGAGCATCTCCTGTGAACAAAAATGTATGATTTTTTATTAAACAGGAAAAAAAATGGAGTACAAGCAGATTACTGTTATTACTACTATCTGTATTACTGAATACTGTTCAAAAAGCATTATATTTATTGATTAATTCTTACCAATTAAGGTATGATCAGCATATCCACCCCCGGAAATGAAGGATCCCGGAAGATCCCAATAAGCGTTACGACCATTGTACAGGTCAGATGGAATGACAACATTATAAATGTACGCGTCCTCAACGGTTTCAAACTTCAGCTTACCATTTTCCTCGTCCATTCTAATAGCTTTAAGACTACTCAATGAAGCGACTCCATTTTCAACTTTGTAGTGGACTTCGAGACCATCTGTGGATTAAATTGTAGTGAATAACTTGATTAAAAATTGAAAGCTAAGAAATCCCCAAAAATGTAAGATACTTTTATGATTAAACTAACTGGAAACTTGAAGGAGTTGTCCCCATTGAAATTTGGGAGAGTCATCCAATGCAGTTGCACTCTGAATGAACATTTTCTTTAGAGTAGCACCAGTTAAGGTAACAAGGGTAGCTACACTGGAATACGGAAGAAGTTTGTTTCCATCAATGACAGTGATATCTAAAATTAGTTACGACTTGATTAATTAGGGGTTTTACAAAAAGCATTTTTTGCAGAAGTTAGCAAAAAATAGTTCGAAATAGTTTCATAGGGTTATTTACTTCCACGTGGTAATTCTAAATTTCCTAATCCTCCAGAGTGCCACACAGCAATTAAGTTAGAAATAGTATTCAACGATTCATCTTTGTATGCACAATTGACCATTGAGTCTGCAACTAAATCTCCGAGAGTACACTCCCCCGTCCAGCAGTGTTCTTTAGTACCGTCAATAGATAACTTGATGGTAGACAGTTTCTGTCGAAACAATAAACGAAGCATACCATTTATGTTTACCATTTACTTTGTGTACCGGGTCCATTGAAAATTAGAAAAATTAATAAAAAAGTAGTACTTTAAAACACTGGCATTATATTATTAATATACACAGCTATACTAGCTACCCATATAAGAGCGTAGAAACATGTACAATGCTTTTAAAATTGACATCATATCTAAATTTTGCTCATGTTACATACAGGAGTTTAGAATTTAATAGTTGATTTTCCTCCTAATTGTCGGTTCGATATATATAGGTAGGTATGTATTTACTACATTTAAAATTGCATTTGTGCCGTAATATTTATTCATAAAATAACATATGTATGATAGTACCTTAGCCTCATTAATCGTACGTCTATAGCTTTGGAGTTCACTCCTAAAGTAGGTATCTATACATAATATATTATGTAGTTGTTGTTAGTGATTTGATTGGCCAATGGAACACAGTTAAGTTGGCATATAAATTATTGTAAACCTTTTTCTACAGAGCCATCCACTTCCACAAGGCTGGATATCTCTAGTGGGTTCAAATAAAACGTTCCAGTTGTTGTCTCAATATCTATAACTAATTTTCCAATAGTAGCCCCATACATTCCAGCTTTTGCAATATATTTTCCATTGTGTTCCAAAGGATATGCTAACACATGAAAAAATAGTAAATAAGTATCGTAAAAGATTAATACTTCGTTTTCTTGCTTTGCCAAAAATAACATATTTACCCGTTTGACTTTCCATGTCGTTTTCATTCCCGTAAATGACTAATTTTACTTTGTCTATTTGATCAGCAATAGACTTGACCAAATCTAATGATCCAGTACCAATTGCAATAACCGCGTTAACATTTGACAAGTAGTCTTCTACAACCAACTTTAGCGATGGAATTAAATCATACAGTTCAAGGGTTCCAGGATTTGAGAGATGCTGATCAAAAAATAATTTTATATTATATTTTTCATTAAGTTTTAAAAATATAGTTGTATAACGAATAATGTAGTACGGTAGTTATTATACCACAACTTTAGGGTCCACGAAACCAACAATTGCAATATTGTAATCTTCAGTAACATTTACAATTTTAAAGGAATCAACCAAGCTGCAAAATTGTATTTCCTCAACCAATTTTGCATTCTCGCAGTTTAGGTTGGATAATAGTGGTCGGGTGGCTCTTTCTCCCTTCCCCAAGTACGTATTAAGAAGTGCAATACCTCCATCAAATTCTCTTACACCAATAGTCTTGCATTGTAAAAATTAATATCAAATTATATTTGTAATTGCATTTCCTTGTTACAAAATAAATAGCTTACTCATTTGAATTTCATTTTGCACTTACTGTATAATTTGGGCAGTAGTTATTGTAGAAAGAATCAGAAGCAAATTGAGGCTTCTGTAATAATTTTCCATACTTTTCCCAAGTATTGGGCTTGTTTGGAGAATAAGTGTCTTCATTCAAGAGAGGCATCCATCCATTGTCTCCAGATATTAAATTCCCAGTTGCAATGACAAATTCGGAATTCAGTCTTTGAGCTGAAAAATTCTTTCTTATATCAATAATGTGTCCTGCAAGCTCTGCTATTCCTCCAACACAATTTGGCTCATTCTCAGCACAAGTCACAGGGGGATTTGAATTTTTCTTTACAAATAATTTCATTTACTATTTTACACTTTAATAGTTAGACTATTTCATTGCGTTTAAATTTTTATTCATACCTGGAAGGGGAAAAGCTGTCCATAGATATCATTGTAATGTACTATTCCCACCGATACTTTTTCGGATGCAGTTATTTCCAAAATGGCAAATAACACAGAAAAAAGCTGCCACATAATTAATCCTTGTGGTGAATGAGACTAAAGACTAACAACTTTCACTCACAATAGTATCTTCACCTATGGTGGGGATTTAATGAATACCTCTGATCTGATAACTACCATATAATTTGATGTCTCATAAAATAATGCTTATCGCAATGGCTGCATTAAAGTGTTGGATGTATTTATCTAACGAAAGCGCCAGGTTGTTCATGCACACAATAGACTCCACTATCTAATCAAAAATTAATTGTTTTAATTAAACAACGGGACAGGGAAGGGACTACGTGACAGAATCGAAATATAAACTATAAATACACTGATAGTATTCATTTCCTGTGGTACTCATGTCTTAATGCACGTAAGTATTCATATACATACTGTACATATTTATCGAATGATGTACTGTTCGGTAAATATAGGCAATGACATTAGGTATATCCATAGCGGCATATTAACATATTAATGATACTTAGCATAAAAGTCAAAAGATCATAAAACTCAGTTTGCTTTATGAACTTTGATATCGTTGATATTGGCAATCGACACTGTAAAAACGCGTTTGATACAAATGAATGCGATATTACTATATGATTTTGTATAGTATGAGCCTTGCATATTTCATAATGTCTGTTAACATGAAAAATTAAGTGGGCACCTGTACAACGCACTAACGTATAGTTGTTATTAATTACACAATTTTAAGATAAGCTTTTAATGATCACGGAAAGTGTTTTACTTTGTGACAGACAAAAGTAATTTAGATATCGTGTATAGATAATGACATTTAATGTTATTTGGTTAACTATAATAATGATCAAGTAGGTACGGAATTTACATCAAGATATCAAATTCAAAGGTGAAAAGTGTATGTGCGTAAGAAAAATGCAGGAATCTGGAAACGCCTCCAGACTTATTGAAATATTAGACTTACCAATTACGACGAGCTAAAGGAATCATTGTGCATTCTTTTATGCAAAATCGTCGGACGATGATTTGTCTTAACAAGGATGACGTAAATGGCACCCAGGATGACGAAGACCGCAAAAATAGTGACTATTACAAAGAAAAAATATTTTTTGATAGTGGCCACTAGTATTAATAGCATTTATCGTTTAATATAACTTACTTCCAATTGTTGTAAGGATTACTGCAGTTTTACTGAAATCGTCTGAATATCTCCAGGATGGGGGTGTTGCGGTTCCAGGAGTAGTAGAACTACTAGAACTAGGGGAGCTAGGAGAAGTTGGGTTCGTAATTGTAGTGGTTGTAGGGATTGTAGTGGTTGTAGGAATTGTAGTGGTTGTAGAGATTGTAGTGGTGGTAGGGGTTGTAGTGGTTGTACGGGTTGTAGTGGTCGTAGGGATTCTAGTGGTTGAAGGGGTTATAGGGGTTGTAGTGGTAACAGGTGCTTCCCCAGTAATCGTTATACGTTCTTGATGACCCAAACTAACAACTCCTAATGCTGTAATGTAGTTATCCACGCATTTATAATCCATATCTAAAATATCATAAAATATTATGGATTAGAAATTTCTTCTTATATCATTAAGAGGCTATAGGTAATTATAAGGGTTAATAAGAAGACCCCACCTATATCGATTTTGTCTCCATGATATTCTCCTCCCCCGATAAGTTCGAATTTCTGGGGAAGAAAATGGTAAACGTTTCTGCCATTGTACAAAAATGACGGCAAGATTACCCAGTATTTTTTATCGTCTTTTACTTGTTGGAAGGTCAATTTTCCATCATCGCCCAATTCAGCGACTGTGATCAATGTCTCAACTTGATCATTTGCAGCATCATAGATGTAGGTCATTTGAACTCCATCTAATTACCAAGAAATTCTGGTAAATTTAAGCAACATGAGAAATTGGGCGTTGATAAGCAAATACAAAAAATAATAATCTACTTAAATACCAGAAACTTGCAAAAATTGACCCCAATTAGGGGCAGACGATGTTTTACGGAGAGCTTGTGCACTTGCATTAAATATTTGTTTCAGGATAGCTCCATTCATTGACACGAGTGTAGCCACATTGTTGTAGGCCATCCATCTGTGCACATCCAGTCGGGTGATATTGCCTAAAAGTGAAATTAAGATGACCATTTTCCACGTTGTAACATTTAGCATGATGAAAAATGTGTTTAAACACATTCTTACTCTCAGGAAGCATGATTCCTCCCGAAATGCCACTACTATGCCAAAGGGAAATAACGTCAACCGGGATATTATCTGTCATTAAGGCGCAATGCACCATTGCGTCGGTAATTAAATCTCCTAAAGGGCATTCCTTTCCCCAGCATGCTGCAACGGATCCTTCTAATTTAACTTTTGTTTTCCCTAATACCTATAGAAAAACGCAAGCATGATCAACCATCAAACTTGTCTAAGTATTACAAACAATGCAATTAAATATTTAAAAGTGTTTTTATATTGAGAGATTTAAGTAGTACCGCATCTCCTTTCACACTGTAACTGGTTATAAATTCGGCCAAATAATCGACTTTCCGTTTCATAAAATCGTCAATTTCTGTTAGAAAAGAAAGATTGCATGCTTTGTATTGTAAGAGAATCCACTTTTATTAAAGAAGTTATTTGTACAATTAGATAGCGTGTTTATATTTACCGACTCGATTTGTATAATCGTTCTTAATCCGTGCGGAACCTTCAACACTAACAATATCCCCATTTGAGTCGTCAATTTGAAGAAGCAACTTTCCTAAAGATTCTCCATATTTATAGGCAGTTGCAATATGTCCTGATTTGTAAGCCAATGGATATTCGCTATCTGTATTTATAAGTATGATATTAGTATCGCAGTAATAGTAATTCTTTAAATGTTCTATGTTTTACATGTAAGAAATCAACACTTTACCTAAAATATCCGAATTCTTTCCACCCCCATATATCACAAGATTAATTTCAGGAATTTCGTCAAGAATAGACTTAGTCATCGCTAAGGGGCCTGTTCCGAGTGCAATGATAGTTTTGACAGTATTTTCTGAAGCACGAAGAGCGGCTACAGCACTTTTAAGGGAAGTGATTGTGTCCTGGAATGCTAAGCTTCCAGGTTCGGATTGATGCTAAAAATTAATATCCATAAAAGTTAAACTTGAAATAGAAATGCATGCTAACATTACATAAATTACTAAATACTCCACTTACGATAACAATTGTATCAACGTATCCAACAACCCCAATTCTAATATTTTCAGTCTCGATTATTTGCCAATTTGGATTTTGAATTGATTCAGTGCAAAAGATGCTTTCTGCAGTATTATTTTCATAGTCTGCGTTGCAATCCAAATTTGATACAATAGGCTTTGGATCTTTGGCAGCTCTAATATAACCATTCAACAATTCCAAGCCACCATCAAATTCTCGAGGACCTAAGGCCTGTATGAAAAAGCATGGAAATAGTAAATCGGCTTTCATGAAAATTTTCAAATTCTTGGGAAAAGTTTTCAATATTCTCTTACTGTCGCATTTGGCCTGCCGTAGTTGACATTTGAGGAGTAGTCGCTACCAAGAAGCTCTCCATATTTCTCCCAACCAGTTTGTCCATTCCAGCTGCTGCTCTCATTTAACAACCTTATCCAGCCATTTTCACCGGAAATCATATTTCCAGCAGTAAATGTTAGCGTTGGAATATCCCGAAATTCATTTGCTCTGATTTCTCTAATATGGGCCATTAGTTCTGCAATACCTCCACTGCATCTTTGTTCTGTTTCCCCACATACCACTGGAGGCTTAATGCCAGCCTGCAATATTTGATGAGTACAGTTACAGCTATAAAATATTTAATCTAACAAATTATTATGGGTAAGTCAACTATTTTTTATTTTATAGTAAATGCCCATATTTGGAAAAATTCATTTCAGGATTACCTTAAATCGCTGTAACTGTCCAAATAAATCATTATAGTGGATAATACCCAAAGTAGCTGAATGGGAATATCCGATACACGCTAAGAAAGCGAGAAAAATTACGCTATGGATTTTCATGGTGAGATGACAATGTAAGTTGCGTGACAAAAACTAAATCTCAAATGAGCTATATTGTGCAAGTACTGTACATCCATTATGTGTGTATTATATGTAATGCACAATTACATGAAATAATACATCGCTTTAGATCGTGGGTGATTTGTACAGTTTACAAGTTACTTGAGCTTAAATACATTCTTGTCCTTCCTATTGTTCATTGGCTCTGTATTCTTGGATATAATAATTAAATATATGTAGCAAGTATGTACACAACACACTCAGAATCAACCTGTATTAGCATGCATGTGCATTTACACTTACCATACACACATTATGTTAGGTACTAACAAAATGTTTATCATTTCTTTAAATTAATATAATTACGTGCTTAACAGTTGAAGAGCCGTTGCCAAATACGTTTACCTTATTAACATTCAAAATTGGTTTAGATTGCAGATATGATATGGATATTGTCTTATCAGTGCAATAAAGTCCACATAGCTGACAAGAAGTTTTGCGACATAGCGTTTGGCTACGTGCAGATATTTTCATGTCAAAATCACTGCTCAATGTACTTGCTTATGCGTTGGTATGTGTGTTTTATGAATTCAATTATTGTATTTTATCATTGTCTTATCCACAATGCAATATAAGCTTACTGCAATACAAGTTCATGGAAATTAACGTGCATATACTAGTATTATACACCGAAATTCCATCTGCAGTATAAATGCTGGAAACTAACCAGGACGATTCACAATGTGTTATAGGAACAACAGGGCCTATAAGACAATTTACTATAGCCTACATTTTGACATCATATATATTATATTATAGATAAGTAGTAGTCATATTACGCAATTAATTGTATCTATTGTACAATCACGTAATCGCAAATAATTTGGCATAAAAGAAATTAATGCATTAAGTTCGGTAAGTATAATGGGTAGCAAGTGCTACGGCTATGGGCCGATATACACCTACATCTACATACAGGTTAGGCAACACCATTGGGGTTAATTAGGTACATGTAGATTGATAATATATATGGGGATTTTCACATAAACCATAAAATTAATTGTTAACTTTTAAATTGTTTGGACTCGTGATAGGACATAAGTGGTACCGCGGTCAAAGTGACAATCATTATAGAAAGATCTGGGTTCAATATATTCTGTTGGGTTTAATTTTGAAGATTGGACACAACGTACATTGTATTCTACGGATAAATAATGCTGTTTAAGTGAAGATGTTATCCAGTTTTCATCATTTTCAGCAAAGTTATCCCAATATTCATTCCCATTTAAATATTTGTAGTACTAGCACATTATAGTAGCATATTTCAATAGTATGATGTAAATTGTCTCAATTTCATCGAAACCAGCTACCTATGTCATAAGTGATATACTCAAATTGTCCGTAAGATTTGTTTTGTCTTAGCCGCAGAATAGTTTAGCATTTCAACATTGCAGCCTGCTTTCACCAGATCGTCAATAAGTAAATAAGACATTCGAATTTGTGAAACTCCTAAAAAGATATTTTCATAGATTCATCAAAATAAAGCTAAATCATACCGATATCGATCTTGTCTCCACTATCATCCCCAAGAATTTCAAATTTCCCCGGAAGGAAATGGTAAACATTTCTTCCATTATAAAGAAAAGAAGAAATGATAACCCCCCAGTATGCTTTATTATCTTCTACTTGTTGGAAATTCAGCACTCCATCGGAATTCAATTCAGCGATACGTATTACTGTATCCACTTCATTGCTTGCAGCATCGTAATTATATTCCACTTCAATTCAATTCCATCTAAATTCCAACACCAATTGATTAATCTATACCTACTTGAATCTTAATTACTATTGCATGTCATATTTAATTGACAATACTAATTTATGTGAAACTTCCAAAAATTGTCTCCATTGTGGTGCAGAGGGTGCTTCAATGAGAGTTTGTGCACTTTCATTAAATATTTGCTTCAAAATTATTCCCTGAAATTACTCCTCTTGTTGATATATTTATCAGTATTTGTGACAGTTTTGGTACTGGATTCAATGATTACTTCATGTCTGTCATAATATCATACATCAATGCAAATTCATGGAAAGCGTGCATGATAAATGTACATGCAAATGTCATCTCAATCCGATTGGGTACTAGCCTCTGGACAATTAATTAGCATGATTACGTACAAACGGGTCAGTGAAATATATGTACATAGTAGATGTATCTAAAACAATTTATCATTGAAACAATTAATTTATTAAGTAATCAGATACAACTACAACCCGACTTGCTTTTCAGTTTAACTGTCTGTATAATTACGCATAAATAACTCTGTTTCCCTTTTTATTCAGATCAATACCACTACAACTAATGCTTATATATTTTTGTAAAATGCTTTAAGGTTAAAGAAGCACCGTTTATACAGATAGTTTGATTTGGCTAAAGGAATACTAAAGGAATGCCTTTGTGTAAGTACTATGTGTATTTAAGCGTAAACCTTGCCTGTCAGTTTAAACCAAATTATTTCGATAGCACACATAAATGGTACCACAAGTAAAGTAACTAACATCATTGAAAATGCCAATTGAAGATCTTGGTTATCTACTGGAGGCAATTCTGTGGAATGGGCACATTGTATCCCACGGGACAGATAACGATGTGTAAATGAAGATGTCATCCCCGTTTCAATCATTTTAAGCAAACTACAAAATGCAAATATTCATCCATATTTAATAATTTGCAAAAATGTTGTAAAATATCAACTTGGTTTGTGTGAAATATTTTACCCGAAGTCGATTGCCTTTCTCAATTGAGATCCCTTGGGCATAAATGATGACTGTTTCATAATTTGCACTTTAACGGGTAAACTCTGCAAGTCACAAGCTTCAACATGATGTAATTGTCTCTCAATTTCATCGAAACCAGCAATATCATGAATGATATACACAAATTGTCCTTTAAGGAGTTCCTTCATTGGATTGACATTAATATTCGTCCTTTTATATTGTTCACTCTTTAGATACAAACTTCTGGAACCCATGTCTTCCGCTTCCTAGCATTAGTTTAATTACCAATTCAAGCCTAGTAATTTCGTTACTTGAAAATTAGGATTAATTAATAAGTTCGTAAGTGACTTACCCGTAGACTTTGTTTTGTCACCGAATAATTTAGTATTTCAACATTGTAGTCAGCTTTTACAAGATCGTCAACAGTTGAAATTGGATTGGGTTCAATAGATAAATAAGAAATTAGGATTCCAGAAAAAACTGTATTAAGGACCACGGATACTATTAAGTCTGCGAAATACATTGTTCTCAAGGCTATATGTGTAGGTGGATTTGGCATTCCTTTGTAAAATTGAAAATTAATACAGTTTGCTTAGTTGTTTCCATTTAATAAATGTTTGGAGGTGACCTTGACATACCCCTATTAGTGATTGGAACAAAAATCCACGGCAAAATATCTCCTTCATTCAGAGAGCTACGATCGCTTTCTTTTAGATATCTACAAAGATTCCGTTGAAATATAATATACATAATCCTGCTAATGCAAATCCATAGAACGACAACAAGCCATAATGTATTTTGAAATGGCAGGAGTAGTGAATTCATAGGGTATCCTTTGAATCTTTTGAAGAAAGCTGTCAATCTGCAAAATATTATTTATAAAGATCATTTTCGCAAGAATTACAAGAGGCAAGGTTTAAGAAGTTCTTCAAAAAACTACTCAAAATATTTGTAGTATAGTAAAAACATTGTTTAAGTCTGTCAGCATAATTACCTTAGAAAATTTGTATGAATATTATAGTCCACGAACTGAGCTCGTGGAACTTTTGTGGCTGTAGAACTTATTGCTAAATCAATTTCCCCTTTCTTAGCTGCACCAACCATTCCAAGCCACTCCCCAGTTTTGGTGTTTTGCGATCCCCAATCAGTCATCATAATTGGGTTTACGCTGTAATATTACACATCAAATTTATGCTGATGTATTGTAAAATATTTCTGAGAAAACATACTAATGTGTACGCAAGTGATGTTTACAGAATAGGGTTAAAGATTTGCTTGTACCTAAAATTTAAAATGTATTGAAGTCCACGAAGAACCTCTACAGCAAATCCGCTAACAAATATTGTACGATTCATTTCGTCCCTATCCATTTTTGTATCGTAATCATACAGTGAGTGTGCCTTTAACAAAAATACACATGAATTATTACCATTTACGAGTAATGTACTCATTTAAACTATGTTCCTTTAATTGAATACTATTTTCGTGAAATTATCGCATTGCTACTTAATGTTTTTATGAATTTCAAAAAATATTTCTTAAGCTGAGTAGGTGTTACATAGGATAGTTCGTGTTTGCAAAAATGATTGTCCTGAAAAAGTTTTATTTTATTTTCTGCTTTAAATTTTAAGTATTTTTTTTCGCCTGCTTTTAATAAATATTTTGAGGATTTCATTATGTTAATATGTCTTACAACACCAGCTACTTCCAGTACAGCACCTGAGAAAGTATGGACAGGTGTGTGATAGAATCCGATTTCCATACAGCTTTTCTCTATAAAATGAACCTGTTTCTGTTTATTTGCCGAAACCAGGCTATAAAATTAATAAAAAACAAAATATGAAGAGAATGGGTTACTTGGTTTATACTTAAACTTAAATATGTAAGAATGTTTATTCTAATTGCTACATTTTGATACAATATTATTACTTTAATGTTACAAAACATTTGGCAATATTTCCCATATCTGATCCATTGCTGATGGATTGGATTATCGATAACGGATTTGTTATCCCAAATCTTGTATTCTGAATGATATGCGTTAAAGTTTCTTTAAGATTGTCGGACTTGCATTTCTCAATATCCAGAAAAATAGTCCACTGATAATCATGGTTAATAAAACTCATATTTTCACCCTAGACACGATTATTTTGCATAAATTATCTCTATCAGTTACACATTGCACAGGGATGGATATAATTATATAAATATTTTCGTGTCCTTTGGCATTATATATCTTACCAATTCAAGCAACCGGATGAGACCATCCAAAGTTTTCACCGAGGAAAGGATTATCGTTTGGAACGAATCAACATTCGTTCTAGAACCGGAAATATCTTTAATATTGGTCCAGTTATAATAGGCAACTAATGTAGAAGAAGCTTTCCTTGTTATACATTCCTCTGGAAAACTATCCTCAGATGATAAAATAATTTGGGGCAAGTGGTGGTAATGAAGGGTTGAAATATTTTTGGTGCAAAGTAGGTTAAAGCTATGATCTTGATTAATATTGTAAGAGGAACTTTTCACCGTTTTCACCATAATTAATAAATGTAACGCTCCTAGAAACCTAAGTTGCAATTTCTCAACTAAATTTTTCTTAAAAATTGGGATCTTGATAGTCATGGTTTGAAATGTATGAAATATGTACCTTGCTCTCTTAGAGTTCATAATACACTAATGTGGCTACAATGTAAATTATCTGAAAAGTGTAATATTTATTTTAAGTGATCCTTTATGTAGTGTAGCATTTTAAGTAATGAAACTGCTATTAAAACTTCTAAGAAACACATGTGTCAATCATTTATAAATAATTTACAATACAAATACAAAATAGCCATTGTTGTGAAGCGATAATTTGCATCAATTCTTTATTATTGTTGCTTCTTTCGCTACGTTACTGATTTTAATGTGAATCAAACCCAACCTACAAACTCTCTATTAAAATTTAGTATTGTTGTCTGTATAAATACCTATTAACGACAAAATAGGTCAAATAATTTCATCTCATTTTTCAGAAAAATCTTTTAGTTAATATTCCCATACTACAAGACTATAGTAGGCATTTCATTGTTGTAATTTGTAAGAATTATGTAGTAGTAATGCAAACTAAGGTAAGCCAAAGAAAGGAAGTCAAAATAAATATTATAATATCATCCGAAAATTGTGGTTATAATTAAACCAGATATTTTCCACGACACAAATTGCAACCGAAGCTGAGTAGACGATAACAAGCATAAAAAATGCTAATTGAAGATCATATATATCAGCTCCTGAGAATTCAATATGATTATTACAGTTTGGTCCCCGGTACAAATATCTAAGTCGAATTAGAGCAGTAATTCCGGTTTCCATCATTTTAAGCAAACTGCAAATGTTATTTTATAATCATTAAGAGATTAAATTCATTCGTCAACTGAAGGACCGATTATTTTTTTTACCCATGGTCAATTATCCCTTTTAGTTGAGATCCTTTCCCAACAAAAGAACCTTGTTTCAGAATGTAATCATCCATTGGAATGTATTGTACATTGCAAGCCTCAAGAGGAAGCAAAAGCCTGTACATTTCGTCAAATCCGCTTAAATCATGAATAACGTATGCCAATTTTCCTCTAACGACCTCTTGCATCGGTCTCTCTGTTGCTTTATTGGGCCTTTTGTATTGTTGACTTCTCTGGTAAAGGTTGTTAGCCAGGGAATCGTTAGAGTCCTAGGTAAAACAAATTATACATAATTATTTGAATAAATTATGAAATGTAAACAATTTTTGTACCTTTAGGTCATCCATAACGATTTTGTAGTCCAAAAGTTCAATATTGTAGTCAAAATTGAGGACATCGCCGACTGTCTTAATTGGATTGTAGTCCATAGATAACGATGCAATCAAAGTTCCAGAAAATGCAGAATTTATTATAACGGTAACGATCAATTCAAAGAAATAAAGTGCTTGCAAAGGAATGAGGTTTGGAGGTTCCGGAATTCCTAGAGTGAAAAATTAAAGATTTTTTGCCACTATACATATATGTATGTTTACTTGCATTACTTGCATATTACAATTGCATTGAATCACTAAGGCTTATTAACCTCTATATGTAATTGGGGCAAACATCCATGGAACTAAATCCCCTTGGCTAAGAGAGCTGTCATCATCTATGTTTAGATAATAATAAATAAAATACTGAAAAATTGTGTAAATGATTCGACAAAAACACAGCCATATTAATATTGAGAACCAGAAGACATTCTGGAACGGCATAAGTAATGGATTCAGAGGCTGGCCACTATATCTCTTGAAAAATGTTGTCAATCTGTAAGATATTTAGAAATCTTAATTAAAAATGATCATTTACTGCATTATTTGCTAATTTAATTGATGAATGCTCTTCGATTATAATAAATCTGTAAGGATATGGGAATTGTGTAGAGCACAATACTTATTGACATGTGTGTGCATGTTGAAATCGACCACATCTCGTCTACTTGCCATCGATGCACAAGAACTGATTCCCAAATCTACTTCTCCTTTAAGTATTCCGTTGACTATTCCGACCCATTCCCCTAATTTAGAATCCTTGTACCCCCATTCGTCGTACATAACAGCATTTGATCTACAATTTATGTTATTATTTGAAAATACCTTTCTTTAAGGTATTTTTAAGTAATGAATTATGAAAAGCTTACGAGAAATTAAGAATCTCTTCTAAACTTCGAAGAACCTCAACTGCAAATCCACTGACAAATATTGGCCGATTATCCAACCCAAGCTCAATTTTTGTATCATAGTCATATAGATCATGCACCTAAATATTTCACACACATAATTATAACTAATACTTTGTTTATGAAATATCCAATCCAGTATCCATCCATACTCCAACCAAACAATGCTTACAAAAATGTGCACTTAAATGCCATGATTATAGTTCAGATTACAATAACACTTTCTTACCACACCACCAACTTGAAGCGTAGACCCAGAAAGAATATTGTTCGGAGACTGCTGAATATTAAGGATGGAATCTAGAGATTGGACTTGCGTCTGAGGATTCACGATATCCAGGCTTTAAAACAATATTTTCATATAAACCAATTTAATATCTGCATTCTATGTTTTTTATTATTTCGTTTCATGTAAATTGTGGAAATAATACTTGAATGCTTTTATGCCCTTTGTCATGAAGTTCGCTGTATCTGCTTCATTAGCATTACTAAATGCAATAGTGAAAGGATTTACCGCCCTAAAACTTGTGCTTTTGACAATTTCTACCAAATTATAAAACGTTGAGCTATTTTCTCCCAGAGGAAAATCCGCTACCCATTTGTATTGTACAGTTGTAAGCCCGGCAGATTGTGCCTGTAAATAATAAAAAATGAAGTTGTAGCATAATAAGCAGGTACAGGGTCCTGAATAAAGTTTACTTATATAAATTCATAATATTATGTATTTATGTATTGAAATTGATGTACAAAATTACACGCTTACTAAAGTGACTAAATTTTTAAGATGGTCCCAGCTCTCAATTTTCGGTAGTATGTATGTTTGTTGAAATGAATCTTGATTTAATCCAATTTTTCTCTCCTGCGTTAGGCTAGTTGAATAATTGTAACATGATATAGATATGGAAGAGTTTCGAAATTTCACACATTTCAATGGCAATGCATCTTGAAATGGAATTATTATTTCAGAAAATCTATTAGCATTCATCAACCGATCATTTCTATACAGAATATCGATTTCAGAATATTCTATGCCTTCAACTTTGAATTTTATTAAAATATTCAATTGAAGAATTAAAATTTTGAATGCTAGTTTTGTAAAGTGATGGATTTGTTTGTAATTAGATAACGTAGCGGATTTTCTTTGCAGTGTATTTGCTATCGACTTCATAATAAAAGGTCAACTGCTTTACATTGAAAAGTAAATATGGCAATCCTGAAAATTAGCACAATTTTCGCTACGCAGTCACACAAGTAACAATAATATTTTGTTCAAATATATTTTGTGATGTTTATTACGGCAGCCAGGGTGTAATTTTTATTTGGACTATACATTGTCTTTAATTCTTAATACGAATGAACTGATCGTATCATTATGGAATGTCTTTATCTTAAGGTTTTCCGTCTTTGTTGTATGTATTCGTTAGCGTACTAACTAGAGTGACTGAAGAAAAACCATAAAAACGGACTTTCATTCATAAAATATGAATATGCAAATATTGAAATAGCGCCCAATAAGTAACCAACTAAAAAATAGGAAAATTACCTGCGCCCATTATTTTTATTTGCCAAAGTAAGGACAGGTACAAACGATTTTCCCTTTCTTGCAAATTATTTCTATATAGAATATGGAATATCTGTAATCTGTATTCACAGTTTTACAAAGGTACTGTACGCATAAATATACTTTGTATAGTAGGTACATACAATAGTACATACTTACAACTGTGCAAATACAATTTCTATAAAAAGTTTCTTTATTATTTTCATCTTCAGCATATGAAATAGTTTTTTTTTGTAAAAACTATTTGCAATTTACAATATACTAGGTATAATAATGTCTACTATGTATAACTATAATAATGGTTCTGTTCGCGTTTAATGGTCATTATCTCTGAAATTTCTGCAAATCCATTGGTACAAAATCGAAGTTTTGGTTAAGTGCATACGTACATAGCATTTTGTGGTATCTTATATGTTGAGTTTTATATTTAATATCATTTACGTTTTAACATGTGCAGCGTTTGTTCACGTTTGAGTTCATATTTGTTATATGAGTTTACCTGTTCTGGACTTGTAAGCATTTATCCCAAAAAACTCCAGCATGCCGCACTTAAAAAAGTATGCCGTTAGTTAAATTGTACTTTATCTAAAAATGCCAACCTAAAATAATATAGGTAGTGCCTAATACTTAATTACTGCAAGATACATTATCAGATACAATCCTCCTCTATGCATGATTCATATATACTCTCCTGTAACCTTAAGACGATGATATTGTCAAACAAGAAAGATTGGTTACAATTTTTCTTTCTGAAAATGCCTAATCAAACAAAATAAAATTCCTTATCATAATTAGCTGATATGCAGTACTGCATAGTACATACATAATATGTTCCTTGTGATAATGTTCATTTGAAGTCAGTGTACATTAATAAATGTATTTTTCCCTATTCCAGCAATAATAAAACATAATGTGATAAAAGCGTTGACTTGTAGATAAACTATAGAAGGTAAAAATGCTTATATACAGTGTAATATCGAAATTGTGATTACACGAACTTCGTTTAACGGGTAATAAGATAACATCATCGTACAGCTAAAGGTAATATTATGTACATACACAGACACGCAATAGTTATTCAGCATTACGAGACGAATGCCGAATGCTGCGAAATATTTGCCTCAAGTGTATTTATTAGTTGATTGGTGGAATAACTTCTTTATCTCTGCTTGGAAAATTCAAGTAGACACCGGTGCAAAGTTTACCTTGTGAAGTTTAACACTATTTACGGCGAAGTGGACTTTATTTATTGTTAGAACATGTAAACACGTAAGTACTACTTACGTTATCTAGTAACACGTTTTCTTAAGTCTTAAGCTATAAAGCTCTATATGCATATACAAGTGTAATCAGATGTGTACTATTGTGTAATGTGCAGTAATGAGACAATAATAAATTCGCTTAGAACACGAAACTGAAATTGTCTTTGACATTTTTTTGACAGTTAACAGCAAGTAGAATTTTACATTACTGCAGATTCAAACTAAATTTCCATTCTTGAGTGTGTAAGGACACCTGCACAATGGAACGGTCTAAAAGCAAAGATGGCTCTCCGTTCTCTTTGTTTGTCAATGGAGATTTGGTAAGCAGAAGTGAATTCTAAGATTTCTTACTGCTTATTTCTGTACATAAATAATATGCAAAAATTATACTGTAATATAATTTTACGTTGGTACACGATGTAATAATGGATTTCTCTGCTATATTCTGTGAAAAAATTATAAAATTGTAGCATTATGCTTTCCATTTCACTATTTAAGCTAAAGAAGTGTATATAATATTGCATGAATTACATAGATTGAGGAACACTCCATAAATCCGGAATGGACATTATTACGATTCCTTAGAGATAATCGTAAGAAATATTATTCCATATTATAAATTATTTCATGTCTAATTAATTAACAGAGACAGATGGTGAATTGGTGATGGTACTTTAATGTGCTTCAATAACTACTTCGACAAAATTAAATAAAAATATTTGAAAATTATAGTTGGATTGACTGGAACTAAATTAGCCTGTGGTGTCGGTGGTTGCGGCTCTTGTACCGCTTTACTATCCAAGTATGATCCAATTGCAAATACCTTCAGGTAACAGTGGTCACAATGAAATTAAATCAAAATCTTAGCAATGCTATTGCAGGACTATGTGAATTAGTTCAAAATAAAAGTTACATGCATACTGCATATATTAAATACATAATAATAATAATAAGCCTTATAAACTAAAAAATCTGACATGAAGCTTGAATATGTAGCCATAAAGCAATCAACACTTGTATTACACCATTACCTACTGTGTACGGATGTCATATTCTAACTATTGAAGGTCTGTCAGAAGCTGGAAGTCAGAATTGTCATGTTATACAGGTTCTGTAACATTTCGGAAATGCAAACAATTACCCTAGACTTGGTATTTACCTACTGACAGACAAAAATCATTGTTTTTCTAATCAAACTATTATAATACTAGGATGCTATCGCTCGTGGGAGTGGTACACAATGTGGATTTTGTACCCCGGGGATGGTCATGTCTATGTATGGCCACTGCGTTTCAGAAAAAAATCCTTCTACTCAAAGTATCAAGACAGCTCTTCAAGGTTTTTACAATTATGCAATTTTTCATACTCGTTGAGTTTTTATTAGCAAGTAAATTATACAAGAAAATATTGCCAATTTCAATTATAAAATGCTCTATCAACACAATTTTGCTTGTATACCTCTACCAGGTAATTTATGCCGATGTACTGGATACAGACCAATTTTGGAAGCATTTAGCCAATGCTCTGGTAAAATGTCTGGCTGTGGAGAATTGGACATCGAAGAATTAGGAGGATCATTTCCACATATTGAAGGACCCAGAAATATCATGAAATCGGCCTTTGTAGAATTTGATAAGATAGAAATGCTGTTGGTAATAAATTAATGTTGTTAATAGTTTATTTAGCTAAACTTGTACATATAGATTAAATACTCCCTGATTTATTATGTATTACCTAAATCTTGTAGAAAAATGCAGTCCAATCTAAGTTATATTCTCCCAATGCTATCAAATATGAAGGAGGTAACACAACCTGGTATCGTCCCGTTTCCTTTATGGAACTAAAGGATATCCTCCGAAAAAATCCCACTGCCAAAATAGTTTCTGGAGGAACTTCAACAGAAATTCAAGCAAGCAGGCTATCAAATCCCTGTGTGGATATTACCAAAGTTCCAGAAACTAGAAATAAAAAGTTGACTTCGACTACGTTGTCATTAGGGGCATCTTTGACAGTATCGGAAATGATCACCGAGCTTGAAAATACTATGGAAGTTGTTTCCTGTAAATACAATTTTATGAATATTTGTAGTGAATTATTTGTTCATATACGTAATGCGATATTTTCAAACACAATGCACGAATATGCTTCTAAAAATTCAAAATTCGTTTACTTTTTATTTAGTCGAAAATTCTAGACCTCTGCGGACAATTGTCTATCTAATGCAGCAGTTTGGTTCACAACAGATTCGAAACGCCGCTGTAAGCAATGATATCAATGAGAAACTGAAAAAAATATAACCTAGTGAACATGTTAACATATATTTATATATTAAAATAGACAATCGGCGGAAGCGTAGCTGGAAAGACGGTGTCCGATTTAGCAACAGTATTAATGGGGTGTGGTGTTTCACTAGCAGTCAACGAAATAGGTTTGTAAAAAATGCAAAAAAAGCATGGCTCTCATCACTCTACGTAAAATATAATAAGAAAATTAATGTGAACAAATGAACCTATCGTAATATTCATGTAATGAACGTTTCTTATGAAATTAGGGGAAACCTCGTTAGAAACCAAATTGGTTCCCTTACAGGAATTTTACACAACAAAAAAACGGGCAAAGGAAATAGTTGTACACTTGGATATACCTTTAGCCAAACCAGTAATTTTTTCTACAATTATAATATAAATGTATTGTACAAATGTAATTATAACTACTTTAAATTATTCACTAAAATCAAAAAATTGTGCTCTATAAACAGAATGAGTATACTTGGGCCCACAAAATAAGCAAACGAAAGGATTGTGATAGACCTATCATTAATGCTGGTTTCAAAATTCAAGTTGATAGACAAAAGGAGAAGAAAAGAGTTAAGAAACTATCTCTAATTTTTGGTGGAGCAGCTATCAACTTGTTTCCTATAGAAATTTCTTATGAAAGCAATCCAAGGCTAGTTACTAAGTTAATTATTGACTGATATAAAATGAACTATATACAAATATATCCTTTGACCAAGACCAGATTAATACTATTGGAGCTTAGAATTGCACAAATGCTATGCAATATCTAAGCCACCTCATTATAGTTTTCGACATTTAGTAGTCATATATTTTTTACTTGCAACAGAGATTTGGATGAGTCCTTTGAGGCTGACATTAAACAGGAGATAAACATCCAAATTGTAAAGAACATTGCATCTAATGAATTTACTATTGCGTATTTATGCACTGCAGCTAAAGGGTAAGTATATTTGAGATTTCTAATGTAATAAGCACGATTAATTATTCCTCACTGGATATCTGAATGAAATTTGATAATGGATTTTGTAGGATTTTTCAAAAATTCGTTACGTGGCTCAATGATGAACTTTCTAATTCCAAGAGAGCAAATATTAAATGTGAAAATTCATTTAAGAGCACCCAGCTCTATTCCTTGGTAAGTTAAAATTTATTTGTGTACTACTATAGTATGTATGCACAATTACTATTAAATTAATCCGAGCAATAATATTTTCCGTAATGTTACATATTTTCCATACATAGTTAAGCCTATAAATACTATGTACATATATCAATTGATTTAACAATTACATATTGCCAATTGGTAAGAACAACACCGGGGACATTAGGGATAACAAATATAATATCTGTCATACAGGTTGAAGATGGTCAACTTCGCACTGATTTAGTAGGCAGAGCAGTGCCACACGCATCTGCGTATAAACATGCTACCGGAGAAGCAAAATTTTGCGACGATACTCCAAAATTTCGAAAAGAGCTTGAGATTGCATTTGTTCTCAGCTCAGAGGCTCACGCCAAAATAAAAAGTATTGATGCCACCAAGTGTCTAGCTGTAGAAGGAGTCGTAGGATTTTTAACCCATAAGGATTTGCCAAAAGACAAAAATACATTTGGGCTCGTTGAAAAGGACGAAGAGATTTTCGCTTCCGAAAAAGTAAAAACTGCAATTTCCTCAGGAAAATAATTTAATTTTTATTGTCTTAACCTCTTAACTGTGTCATTACTATGACCTTGTTTTAATACACTTAACTTTTTTTTAAATTATCACATATTGCACGACATGTAGGTCTATTGTGTTGGACAAGTAATTGGTGCTGTAGTAGCCATAGACCGTGATATAGCTAAGAAAGCTTCAAAATTAGTCGAAATTCAATACGACCCCCAGGAACCCTTAATTCTTTCCAATGAAGTACATTCTCATTCAATTTTGCAATAATATTATACCTTTGTAATATTTTTTGCAAAAATATTAATGTTTTTGAAATACACAGGATGCTATCAAACACAACTCTTACTTTCCAAATTGGGGCATGCAATTGGAAACCGGAAATTGCGAACAAATCTTTAAAAATAGTGTTCATGTCGAATCTGGAGAGGTAACGGTTGGTAGTGCTGAACATTTTTATATGGAACCTCAAAGTTGTATTGCCATTCCTAAGGGCGAAGATGGAGAGATGGAAATAATTTCTTCCACCCAAAATCTTCACTATGTTCAGGTACGCCAAAAAAATGATTTTATTTTTAACAAATATAATAATGTTGTGTTATGTATAATTTACAGTTAGAATGTGCAAGAATCCTTGGTGTTCCTGCAAATAATATTGTCGTAAAAACAAAGAGAGTTGGAGGAGGATTTGGAGGAAAGGAAAGTCGTTGCATGCTTGCGGCCTTACCTGCTGCTATTGCTGCTAAAAAGTATTTTATTTAAATAATTGATTTGTTTTACATGTAATTTGCTTTAAATGAAATAGCACATTCATACATATCCCTTATTTGCAAACAGATTCAAAAGACCAGTCCGTTGTATTCTTGACCGTGAAACGGATATGATTATTTCGGGGAAGAGACATGTATTTTTCACAAAGCATAAACTCGGATTCAATGAAGAAGGAAGACTGGAAGCCCTCCAAATGAAAATGTATATCAATGCTGGAATTTCCTTGGATGTTTCAATGGCAGTAAGAGTTTGCTAGTAGTTATTTATTTTCCAATTCCGAAACAATAATTTTACTACTATTAATTTTACAGATATTGTATGAGTTATTCAATTCAATGAAATAATTTGTGTTGCAAAATTGTCAAATATTTTTTGTGTATTTGCAAGCCAATTGAACGAGCTGTTGTCAATGTAGACCATGCTTACAACATTCCAAATGTAGATTTAGATGGACAGATTTGTAAAACAAATATTCCATCTAGCACTGTATTTCGTGGGACTGGAGCACCTCAAGCTGCGTTTCTAATTGAAAACATTATGGACCACATTGCATGCGTAGTCAAACGAGATCCTGTTGAGGTATTTATTTCTGAATGTTTTTAGTGCATAATTTCTCCTAAGGTCCTCCTTACCAAGTCACCCATTTCTGACACTCACTATTTTCGAAACCGAATCAATGGAAGGCAGATATGGAATAATAAATTCGCAGTGTCCATCTAAAATTTTTTTGCCAGAATGTACTATAATATAAAATTTTGCTAGTACATAGGTACAAATAATTGCATGCTATCTATGGAGTTTTTTTTTAAAAGAAAACTTTTGGATAGCTTTTGCCTTTGTTGATGAACAATTTACCTTAAGATAATCGTTAAAACCAACAAGGAAATTGCATCAATATTACAAGAATATTTTTCAATCTCTTAATTAGCTTAGCCAAGGATTATCTTCTTAAAATATTAAATATGCTTAATTTTATATGAACTTAAGCGATGACTATAGGAGTCTTTGTGCCAAGTTGTATTTGCCTCATATTTTTTGTTATTTAAATTGTTATGTGAATAATGTATACGTATTAGGAATAACATTTAAACGACACAGAGTATGCAATTTTAATAAATTGTCATATTTAGGTGAGAAGAATTAACTTTTACAAGGAAGGAGACGTAACTCCTTACGGCCAGAAAATTGAAAACTGTACAATTCAAAGATGCTGGGATGAATGCTTACGACTTTCAGACTATAATGGAAGAAGGACTGCCGCAAATACATATAATAAGTACCTATCCTAAATATAAAAGTGCCAATTATTTATAACCATATAACCTATGTTTATGTATATGATAGTTTTAAAAATTAATATAGATTCCTTAATGTTAATTCTTACGGTTAAATACCATTTGTCCTTTACTAGAAATAACTTATGGAAGAAGAGGGGAATTGCTGTCACTCCGTGCAATATGGGAATTGGTTATACGGCATTACATCTTAATCAAGGTGCTGCTTTAGTTCATATTTACACAGACGGATCTGTCTCTGTGAGTCATGGAGGTGTGGAAATTGGCCAAGGAGTTCATAGTAAAATGATTCAGGTAAATTACTGCTTTACAGGAAAGGATATTAGTTATCTGTAATAAAATAACATGCACCGCAACAATGTAATAACCCCTTGCGTGGGGAAATTGTTGCTTGATCAAAAAATAAATTAAAAACTTAGTATACTACAGCATTGCTATAATAATATCGTCATATCTAGGTGCAACAGACAATGAAAAAGTAGTATTTAATTGTGTGTTGTTCAATTCACAACTGTTGACTGTGTATGGGATTTGCAGGTGGCAACAAGGGCATTAGGAATTCCAGCATCAAAAATTCGAATTTTAGAAACTGCTACGGACAAGGTTCCAAATGCTACACCTTCTTCTGCTAGTGTAACATCTGATTTGAGTGGACAGGCCGTTTTGGTAAGATCTTTCATCATAGCTAAAAATCATTTACATACATAAATGCAACATATTGGTATTAAATGTTACTTATTCAGATTAGGATTAATTATCCCAATATGCCTCCATTAATTTTCTCAAACTGAAACTTTTGGGAGCCAATTCTCTTATTCTATACGGTTCTTTGGAACAAAATTTTAATAATATTTAACCAGAGAGACTTATAACCATATAACCATATAAATAGTTTTAATGCTATTGCTGATAGCCTGTCAATGTCCATTCAATAACTATGTATCAATAGTTCATAGGCAACTGTATAAGGTGTATTCATGATGGACAAGATTGAGAAACAATGTCGATAATTAGCTGAATTCTCCTATATGGAAAGCTTTTGCATTTATGGTAGCCTTTAAGGGAACCCCCAAGATTTTTTTATATGAAAAACAATGCATTTAATTTATTAATTTTGGATTTTAATTATAGGATGCTTGCAAAGAGTTATCAAAACGACTTCTGCCATACAAAATAGCAAATTCGGAGGCAACTTGGGAAGAAATTGTCACAAAGGCTTACATGGACCGAGTTAGTCTTTCCACAACTGGATTCTACTCGTACGTATTTTTTCCCCTAAAGCTCAGAATACTTGACAATACTATCGTGAAATAAATTCAATTATAAACAACAGCCTACTTTCTTTAGTACACCCGATATGGGATGGGACGCAAATCGTCGAGGAAGTCCCTTTAATTATTTTTCTACTGGTGCTGCGTGTTCAGAAGTTGAAATCGATTGCCTCACTGGACAATATCAGGTAAATGTCTATTATTTCTGAATTTTCTACATTATAAATAATAATTGCAATTTAATGCTCATTAACTGAAAATGTAGATACTTCGCACTGATATCGTGATGGACGTTGGTGAAAGTTTAAATCCTGCAGTCGATATTGGCCAAATTGAAGGTGCATTCATGATGGGTGTTGGCCTTTTTGCTTTGGAAGAAGTTATTATGGACAATAATGGCAATTTGTTAACAAAGAGCCCGGACACGTACAAAATTCCTACAGCTGCGGATACACCATTACAGTTTAATGTGTCAATACTGTCGGGGTCTTCCAATCCCAGGGCAATTTATTCATCAAAGGTAAATTTAATAGTACCACCCTACAATGGCAATATATAAACATTTGAGAACGCAGATTGTGTAAAATGTTTGTACAAATGCATTTGGATTATCTATTCAGACTGTTGGTGAACCTCCTTTGTTGCTGGCTACATCCGTTTTCTTTGCCATCAAAGATGCAGTTCGTGAACAACGCATGGCGTCTGGGATAGAACCAATTAATTTCCACATGGACTCCCCTGCTACAGTGGAAAATATTCTTTTAGCTTGCAAAAACTTATCTAAGGAATAAGTTTACTATATTTGTATGCAATGGAATTTGCATTCACTGGATATGCAACATGTGAACAACTAATGTTTAACCTTTGCAAAGTTTACAGTATCAATATGTAATAAAGTTGTCCTGTCACTTAAGCATAAAGCATTAAGTACATAATTATATATTTGAATGCTCAGCAAATACTTAACTATTTCTCCAAAATAAACTCGATTACATCTATTGCACCTGTTCTGATTCAGATATGGTATTACAAATCTATACATAAGATTTATATCATGCTGTATTACTGTTTTGTCCATTATTCTATTTGCCAATTCGCTTTCCTAAACTCACTTTTATAATAAGCAATAATAATTGTCAAAAAGCACACAGTTAATATAGTGGGTAAATCGAGGATGTCAAAAAATCGGACGCTTTATTCAAAACATTTTCTTTTGGATTTTTTTGGAAAATATAACACCAATATTACCATTAAAGAGGAAATGTTTTTGTGATTTTATGTTGCAGAATATTCTGGCTTCGTTATTTTTAATTATCAGAAGAAAGTTGGATTAATTGAAATATGTTGATCTCCTGCTTGGTATTGTTTATAATGGATTTTCTTCTTGAAGACCAGTTAATTTGCGGAAGTCAAACAATTAGGAAGGATACAACATTTTTGGAGAGTATACCTCATAGTAGCGATTTATTATTCTGTAGCAGTGATAACGGTAGATAATTAAATGTATTCGTAATAAATATATAATGAATTTCATTGAATATGTATAGATTTCAACTTAATAATAATTTATTGTGTCAAATGTTTCAGGTTATATTACAAGTGCATGTGAATCTGGAAAACATTTTTGTGCGTTTTGTGATTGCAATTATTTTCACTTGTATAATCAAATCACAAATAGAAAAATAAACACAGATTTCGCTGTTAAAATTTTAATAATAATGAAAGTGGGCAACATTACCGAACTTCAAAATTATCTCAATGTGGTAAAACAGAACAAGCATCAATATTCTAATTTTATACAGCCTGAAATACTGTGGTTGCTGTTTAACATTATTAATTGTGTGACGTACAATATAGGTTGATAGAATATTACTGAATCCAGCTTCCAATTCCATCGTTCAATTTGTTTTTATGGTACCCTCGTTCCTAATTGCTATCACGGAAGATTTGACTACTAATAATCCACATTTACATACTACAAAATTTGACACATCTCCAAAAATTTTATTCGTCTTTTCCAATTCTTCGGGATGCGATAAATATTTGGAGTATTACAAAAATAGGGAAATTGTACTATGGAACAAAGTGGAGAATTTTTTACAGCCTAAAAGGGAATTTAGAGGCATAGTGCTCAGAATTGTTGTGCAGGTTCTTATTTTACAATGTTATTAAGTTTCCTGTTAAAAATTCATGTGATTTGTTAATAATTTTGATAATATTCAGTTTGATCCAGACTATCGAGGTGAACTGGATATGGAAATCAGAAATAAGAGTGTTCATTTACTTGGGGGCTCATCTGTCTATATTTTAAATGATTTAAAAGTGATTTTGAATTTTACGTAAGAAACTTGCCAAAAAATATTGATCTAAATAAACCCTACACATATTTGCTAATTGAGTGGGAATTTTTCGATTTATCGAATTTTCGATAAATATTAGCTATAGTAGAATTAAATAATACTATATCAAATAAATATTAGCTTAAATTAATAAATCGTTCTAAAGCATTCAGCCAATAATTGGGACCGGTTGGATTTCCCAAAATCCGAATGGATCTTTAACAGGAATCGGAAATCAAATATTTTCAGGAGATGCCGACTTGTCTATTGCTCAATCTACAATGGCATTTTACAGATCAAAATATTTATCATTTATTCAGCCAGTATCGGCATATAAGTATGCGTGTGTCAATTTCTTATTTTCCACAGAATATTGATTTATTTTATGATTTTTCATTAATATTAATTCCATTTAAATAGATACTACGCAACTTTCCGACAGCCCCGTGCATACGAAGATGTTGATATTTTGTTCTCGTCCTTTGACTTAAATGTCTGGATTGCAATTGCATTTCTATGGGTCACAATTATAAGTTTATTGCTGATAGTACCATTGTTAAACGTTTTTAAATTACAAATTAGTAATGACAATTTTGACCAGAGTGATTTATTCTTTGGAACTTTTGGGATTTTATGTCAGCAAGGTAAACAATTAGTAAATTGAAATATAATGAATAATATTTTAAAGGAATTACATTTTTAGATGGGTTTTGAAAACTTTTAATTGATATTCACATATATTTTTATGCTTATATAAGGCTGGCACTACAATTCTACGGGTTTCACATCCGAAAAGTTTGTCATCGTTGTTTTCTTAATTGCAAACTTGTTCTTGTATGCTTTGTTCTCATCGAAAATAATTTCTTCGCTTTCCGAAGTTATTGTACCTATTAAGGATTTTGATGGACTGCTCAACTACGATTATATAATCTTAAGTCGACCTACGCTTCCTTTATTTTCTTCAGTTGTTGAAGTGGGCTTTACGAGAAGACATAACAATCATAATTTGTGGCTTATTTATATTTTGAGGGCTAACTAAATGAGTTTCTTTAATTTTTAATTTATAAGAGTGAAGAAGTTGCTGCTAAATTGATAGAACAAGCTAAACGTCATTATGTCAATGAAGATATGTCTATCCGAAGTATTGTTGATGGTAAAGTCGAGAAACAGTCATCAACAGGGGCAAATCTTGGTGCTTATGCCTTTGCCAGCTTTTTATCCACTTTCTTTACAATAGGAAGAAAACTAAATTACTCTGATGTAGAACTATGCTCATTGTCTGCTATTCCACTTGGAAATGTTCGATTTAAGAATGCTATGTTTGTTAAGAAACATTCTCCTTATCTTGAGTACTTCAATTACGGGTATCCCCTTACTTACGTGTATCAACTTTTACAATATAGGACAGCAATGATATAATTTGGAATAATTCTTGTATTTTATTCTTGTTTATTTCTCAGAACAATTAAAATTATCAACAGTGGACTACAGTCAAGATATTCTAAAATATTTTATAGTGAAACAAATGCTCTTTGTGATTACGCTAATCATAGAGACAGTTCCCAAGCAAGACAATTAACAGTTATGGACTTCCAATCGGCTTATTTTATATTCTGTGCTGGATACTTCTTAGCATCGTTTTTAATTACAATAGAATTTCTTATATGCTCTTTAAGAGAAAGTATGTTGAATCAAAATATTATAAGAAAATGTATTTTCGTAGATAAATATTTTGCAAAAATATTCGATAAAATTAACATTACTGTTTAAAATACATACATTAATATGTTCAGGAATGGCAAAATTTTTGCATATTGCTTTGAGAGCATAAGGTACTTTTAATTTTTAGTTCCAATGTAACATAAATGAAGAAGGTGACTCGGGAGATGGAATATACTTAAAAATTATTACAAACCATCCATCAATTGATTTGATACGTTCGCTTAATTTTGCTTTGCTCCCATCGATTTCATTTTCGTGTGTTATCAAATACTCTTCGCTAGTATAAAAATCATAAGAATAAAGTGCAAAACTACTTTGCTTTGTTTCGTTTCCTCCCCCGAGAGTCAAATTATTTAATATCAGATTAATATGTTGATTGGACTCTGTAAGATTTGGAGATATCACAAAGGTTGATATATATTCATGAGAATGGGAATCCTCATTGGTCTTGGGATCTCCATTCTCGGTAAAAGTAAGCTCTCCGTTATGGTTTGTAAATGTTTTGTGGTCAAAGTGTAAATTGTTTGATAATTCTTTGCCCCCGGATTCAAAAGTGAGAATAAATCCCTTGCCCGTCTCGGATTTGTCGGATATAAACGTTAGAAATATCACAGAGCCAAAGCTTTGCACGTTATCATCTCGCCGTCTGTGATAAAATATGAAGAAATAATAATTTTAATGAAATAGGAAATTATAGGTTGATTTTTTTTGGTACCACAATATTAGAATTTGTTTTATGTTAGTTTATGAAATGACAATACATTTTCGACGTTTTATTTTTCAATATCCCCGTCTCAGTATCCAGCTCTCTAACAATAAGGTAGTCGCAGCAAAACTCAAAATCGTCCTTTAATAGTTTAAGTGTGATTTTCGATCTTTTTGGAGATCTTATGGTCCATGTACATCTTTCATTTGCCTCGTATGTCTTATTTAGCTTGTATGTAATTTTTCCAACATCTGCTACTAACACTCCTCCGCAAGTATCATCTGTAAAACAATTAAATTGATAAAATCACATTGTTAAGGGAAATGATACTAAGGAATGCATAAAATACTCCTGGGATGGACTTAACTAACCTTGTTCAACGTAGATATCCTCCTCCCCTAAAAGTGAAAAATACAAACAAGAAACCATACAGAAAAGCGTTTTTGGCATAATAAAGAAAAGCATAATATTTTACGTACTGATTATAACACTGCCTGCCTTCATCCCTGAAATAATTTGCATAAATTCATAAGTTTGTGTTTAACTTTTTATATGAAGTTACAAAAATATGTCGTAAAAGATGATTTATTTTATTTTGGTTTTTACCTTTTTCCCATTGTAATTCTAGATCAGTATTTGGGTTTGAATTCTCATATCGAACAATAAATATTCCATCGGTACTCTCAATTCTGGCTGGACTATTAGCATATTCATTGCTGCTATTGTGGCTAAATGTAATTGGCGAAAGACAGAATATTGTTGCTAGTTAACACAGTGCGCATGTACTACTATATCTAATACAAATACTATTTGGACAGAAAAAGTTAGTTTGGACACAGTTCCTTTTTTACATACTCTATTGCTTTCTAAGTAGTACCTAGGTAGTAGGTATGTTAAAAAATATTAATTTGTAATGACCAATTTAAGTACTTAAATAAATACCTGCCAGCAAGAATGTACAGAGCTCCATGGCTAACATAAATGCGAATATTTATACCATCTTTATCCATCGATTCGGATTCCATCCCATGGTCATGCATTATAGTTGCTAAACTCACTGAATTTCCTTCAGGGTACTGTGGATTTATAACAAACGTGGAAGCTACTTGTGTCATTTCTTCATTTGGTCCTTCAGGAAATGAAGCAGAGTTATTGGTAATAAAATTCGACCCTTCCGTTACATGGAAATATGTTTCCATAAAATCGGGTGGATTTCTTTTAGACCCCACGGCTTCCATTTTCAGAATAAAACCGGTGCCGATTTGGGTATTATCCGAATAAAATGTTACGAAAATATCCGGTCCACTTAAAAGAGCATCCGATTTTTCTAATGGGAAGCTAACATAATTTTGTAATTAATTTATATAGGTTTATTTTTTATGTATTCACGTATTTATGTATTTATACATGTTTATGTATTGGAAAACAACATTGTTATAATCTAATTTTTGCTAATTAATATTAATTACTGGAATTTATCTTTTTTCTCTATAATGTTATCATTATTTGACAATGGTTAATCATCATTTACATTGCGGTAAGTGGAGGATCCTTGCTCTGAAAATTAATTTCGGTGACGGTTATATAGTCATAACTTTTTTCAAACCCCTCTGTGGTCAGTTGCAGTTTGATTTTGTTTTTATAAGCTGACTGCACTCTCCAGACGCATCTTTCGTTGTTTTTATAGTAAGTGTCATGTTTGTAGTCAATTATTCCAGCAGAAGTTATATTTAACAAACCGCCGCATGTGTCTCCTACATTATGGGATGGATGGTTTAGATATATCAACAAATTATGCCAAGGTACAACCATTTCAAGTGTTAAACTTACTTGATACAATATTCGAGTCAAAATTTTGATCTGAAAAAAAGTAGTGCAAAATTACTTATTCAGCAAAGCCATTAGGGACTTATGAATCTTAGACAGTGTTAATTAATCACATAGGTTATACCTAGAGCCCAAGAGAAACTAAATTTACTCTTCTCGTCAGCAGAATCTTTGACCATATTGAGGAAGAAAAATCCATCTATGGATAAGTAGTTTGTATTACAGTTGTTTGAACAGCACCTGCGTTTACATATGTTAATTAGCTATACCAAATGTAATTAATTGATAGAAAATGTTGTTTTAAAGGAGAATACCCTTCAGGATAAGAATACTCGCTTGTAAGATCAGGATAAAAATTTAGAGACGTGTTTGCACAATTTTCTTGATTTAATGAAATATTTTCAGCATTTATACTCAGCCAAGAAATGGTAGTGTGTTTAGGATTTATTACAAATGTAGTGATTTCTTTTACAGGATTTTGGGTTTGCTTCCCCGAAGGTACGTTTTGCAAAGGAGGATAGGTCATTGTCCCCTTAATGTTTGTTAAATGAAAGTGTTTGAAAACCACTGATGGATCTATGTTGCTACCAATTCCATCGAATTCTAAGGAAAATCCAGTACCGCTTCCAATAGACTCCGTGGAAAATGTAACGATGATCATGGGACCATCAAAAATAAAATTTTCATTGTTCGCTGATATTCTGTAAAGCCAAAGCATAAATCAGTATCAGTATAAGCAGCCAAAACTATAATAAATTGTAATTACAACACTTAAGTTTAAATCCGTATTTATACACTTATACCGTTTAGTCACAGAACGCTGGTAATCTGCATTAAGGCTAATTTCAGTCACAGACAGAAAGCCATAATTTCTTTCAAACTGACTTTTTGTGAGTTTCAATTTAATTTTCGACCTTTGATTTACTCGTATGGTCCAAACACATCTTTCATTAGCAGCACAGTATTCATCCTCTTTATAGACTATTTTTCCAGTCTGTCCGATTAATACTCCACCACAGGATTCTAGAATATTGAAACGGGTTCACATGAACTTTTGTCGATTTTGCCTTTTATTTTTGCGATATTTCATAATGAAGACAGTTTTGAAATCCCCATTAATTTTGCCGAAAAATTTAGATCATGTAGATTGTAGTTAGCTGTTAGATTCTTAAAACTTACTTGAAATCGCCCAAAAATTCTCCGTATCTGGATTTACTATAACAAATCACAAACATTACATGTACGGATTGTTAATGAATATATTGGTTTGATATAGACAAGAAAATGCAATTTTACCTGAAGCTTGAAGTTGTCGTACCTATTTATATGAACATTTATTCCCGATTTTGGTAGTAAATCATATACAAAATTATTGTAAATTAGTAACACATCAAAAATTTGTAATGGTACCAAATGAAATTATGAAATACCTTTTGCTTTGCTGCATCAAACTGGCCTTGCAAAAAGCTTCGGGCCTTCTGTTCTTGCTCAATAGCTTTGCGAAAAAAATCTGATAGCAAGGTAAGATTTGCTATCTGATAAACAAAAGTGTTTTAACATTTAAAAATCCTGTGTAGGTAATACAGAAAAATTCTTGGGCTTTACGAACCTTTTCGCGTAAAGATAAAATATCGTTAAATGTTACAGGCTTAAAGTTGTCACCTAACAAGTTTGGCACTTCTCTATTTCCAAATCTACATGTATGAGAAAGTATGACCATTTTTATTAAAACTGTAAACATGTGTACAAATTAACATATTACATATTATTATCATTAAAAATATTGTGTTGATACTCAACTCACAGTGATCTGGCATTTCTGCGCTGTAAAATAGTTGTTGAACTACTTGTGTGTATAATATGAACGTATAGAAATAGTAAAGTTAAAATTTTGAAATTGATTGTGCTGTAGAATTTCATTTTTGCAATGTAAGTATGTATATTTGTGGAATGTTGAGAATACGTTATTATGATAAAGGCAGTTAGTATAGTAGGTGCAAATTTAATATTATTTTTGACTGCATAAATTGTCGAGCATATAATGCTGCATGGTCATTGATTATTTTGTGGGATGAAGTTTCCTTGATTAATTTTGCTGTCTCTAGCCTCTACTCGTGAAATTACATTAATACATAATGCGCTCCTCGTATAAGGCATCTTGGGAAACTCCTTACATATAGAGATTTTCCCTATATCCATTAACATGCAAATACTGATAGCCAATAGATGTATCCATTCCAAACTAAAGGAAAGATGATATCATGATATCATTGTTTCTAATTTTGTATACCATTATATTTGCCATTATACGTTTTCGGGTTTAAATATTAAGGGGATATTGACAAACAAGGCAAAAATAATAGAAAATCTTGTTAAAATTGGTGTAAAAAGTTCCCTATACGCTACATGTCTCTCAGACTAAAAATTAGCATATATTGCATGTTAGCGATTAGTTCTTACTTCCATTGTAAATATAGAGAATTCTATTTCCATTGTAATTTTTAAACGAAGGCCTGTAAAATTCGATCCACATGAAAAAATTCTTTTATTACGGAATCCTTATAGACGAAATGTAATGTAATTTACACAGTACTACATTAAGCATACTTAATAAATCCTATTTACTCATATCATTGTATCATTACTTGCCTAGTATTTATAATTAAGTCTTGAGTGGAATACTTTTAATTTATCTCATCTAACGGAAGTATGTACTTTTCATTGATAAGCAAATACTACTACTGCTGTCATCCTCATGTCTTCGAATTCTTCATGGCAAGCTACGTGTAGTTACAAGGAAATGCATTGTGGTATTACATAGTAAGCAAGTTAGCATAAATGTTGGCACTAATAATTTTTACTTAGCTCTAATGTAACGTTTCTATGATTATATCAGTAGGTACTTATAAATGCTTTAAATTGGAAACTATGCCTTGTCCTCGCAATAAAAAGATGTTAAACATATCAATAATGTTTTTAATTTTTAGCCAACTATTGCATCTTTGCAGGTTAGATCAATACAGGAAGTCAGACTGGAAGGTAAACTCGTAAGTAAGTAGATAAAGGCACTAATTACTCATGCTCATTTGAGAAGAAATAATCATCAAAACATTTTTTTGGGGGATTTCGCTAAATTATTACCCTAAACGGAAATTCATTCATTAAAGCTTCGTACCAATAGGGCCAGTACTTTCAACAATATTAATTTGTGCTATTACAGTATTTGCTTCTTTGTAAAGATGAAAATTGTTGAATATATACATAGATACATACATACAAGAGCACTACGTGTATAAAATATAACAAACAGACGGTTGAAGGGCCTAAAATTGTTCTGTACAGAAATAACTATTGTATAAATACGTAGTGCCTACAATTTATAGTGAATAGTGATTACAAAATCTGTTATATATCTGTTATATGATAAAACATTATCTCCGAATTTAATTACTTGGCATGTATGTACAATAGTATGCGAAACGGCAAAATACTAAATTGTAGCATACTATCTATCAAAAACGCTAATATTTAAATAGAACAATTTTAAGCAAGATGACAAAAACTAATGAAGACTTGAGGTGCATAAACGCATAGATAAATGAACGATATAGTAGTAGATCCATATGCACATCCCATCTAATAACCTGTCGAACAGTGCATGCATGCAGGGAGCATTGTTTTGAAAAAGTCTCCATAGGCAACGATATTGATTGATTGTGTTATGCCATATGCTGTAACGATGTTAGTAAGCGTGAAGAATTGTCTCATGTTCGTTACACAGAAATATACATACGGGATGATAAGCTGCAGTCAGGCAAGGAAAGTTCTTCATTTTAATTTAATACGTTCTAATTCTAATAGGTACACATCCCCTAACGAGCAGTAATGAATACGTAAACTTACTGCAATCAGTCCAATTGTTTATAACTCTTTTGTCTTATCGTTTGCTACTGCGTGCATATTGTATACACATTCGCTTAATTGGTCAGCCTTAACTCAACTCAGCACCAGCTTTTATATCAAACGAACATACTTTTAGAAAACAAAGTAACTTAATTATCTTTACTTTACTCTATATAAATTACCAACGAAATAATTATCAAATTATATAGGCTCTCCTTGCCTTTGCAAACAATATTCATGGCATTCTTGTTAAAATTTCAATCAATATCCATTAAAGGAACATTAATAATGCTAAATTATATCGCTAACTTAGAACAGAAAAGGCTTGAAAATCAATCGAATTGGCTTCTGAGAAAGGAAGGAAATTAACTGCTGGGAATCTGGATTGCATGGTACAGCTTATTGAATAAATTCCGAAGTCGGGCCAGGCCAGCCAATTCATGCCAGTCTTGTTTACTCATTCTACTTCTGCTCTGCTAAACGCAAATCAGATTCGCTTGTTCTGGAAAACCTTAAATTCTCTAAATATACAGCTACAGCACTGTATTTAAGTGTGTGTTGTATGGTATAATAAGGGAGTGTAGGGTACAGTATGGTACGTACGTAAAGAATATTAGATTCTAAACAAAGCATTGCAAGCAGGCTATTATCCAGCAGTACAGACTCCAGACTTTTACACAAAAAGCCAAAAGCTCGGACGGGATGAATAGTTCTACGAGTGGTGGAGGTGACGAAGGTGTTTCGCCTCCTGCTTCCAAATTCTCTTATAAAGATTTTCTTCCTAGACCCAAACTAGAAACAACAGAGTACACGATTGAGAAACTTCCAGTTAATCCAGCTCCAGCTCCTTCCAACAAAAATAGCATGTCAGCTGCTGGTACTTCAAAGGTAACATTTACTATTTGTATAGAGTAACTAAAGATGTAAATATTAGCATAGCAGTTAGCATTTTCTTTACACATACCAATCACATAATAATAGTATTTCGATAAATCTAGGCACTTAATATTATATGCAAAGACACAGCTATGTAATATAACTTCCCAAGTCTCTGATTATATAATGTAGGAATACAACTTATGTATATGTACATGAATACATAATATGTACAACTCAAATGTAACCTTTAATATAATTACTGTTTTCATGAAAGAGTATTTTTTGTGGACCTTTGAGAAAAATATTGCTGTTTCAAAATAAGTTTATGTAAATATTCCCATTGGTTTCGATTTTAATAGCCTAAATGATTATTTATGGCAAAATTTAACCCCCCCTTGCAGCTCTCCAATTTAGCCTTGTGGGGTTAGCCTTGGGCTCCATTGCAATAGTAGTGCAAAGCCAACACTGCACACGTCCATGTACATGTTTGGGCAATTATACCCCGAATGGGACTCTACTTTAATAGGAGGCTATATTAGTAGGTGATAGTACCAAAGTAAATATATCTGTCACATACTCAATGTAATAATATAGCCAGTGTTTCAGTTAGGAGTATAGTATTGCCAATTTTCACTTTAAGTTCGGTTTAGTTATAGTATGTTTACATAATCTTAAATTATTTCGGATAATTGATCTTTTCTTAATTATTCAGAAGCAGGAAGCTTCTGAGGAGGAGCCACCTCAACCTAACATCGACCTGTCTCAAGAAGACGAAAATTCTGATGATGAGGACGATGAAGAATATGATGAAGTAAATGGTGGAGCCATTGAAGGGTAAATTAATTAATTAAAGTGCTTATTTATTTACCACATTTTCTATTAAAATAGTATGGTTTAGAAAGGAATACTTAGAATTAGAATACAAAACTATTACTTATTTGACTGCTTTATTTACTTAACCATGAACTATTATAATATTTATGAATTATGAGTTGAAGTTTTGCCGAAAGTTATATCGTAGTATTTTCCTTTCACATATCCTAAATTTTCCTTTTCCTCTAACCCTCAAAGGTTTTATGAAACTGATGAAGATATCAGTATAGCTGGGAAACGTGAGCTTTTGCTAAGCCAATCTTACTGTATGGATGGTATGCTCTCATCTTCTGAAACAGAAACAGAGTTGACTTATGATAGTGACACTGATCTGTCAATGACACAATCAGAAAGTGGAATATTGGATGCGTCAGGGCTTCCTGTTGGTCTCAGAGACTTTGACAACATGATAAGTAAAATATCCCATAAAACTCGTCGTGGCACAACTGACGATAAAATTGCGGCTATCAAGAACGAAGCTAAAGAAATGAATCTTCGTGTTATAGAGGAAGAGGTTAATATGTCCTTCACGTTAACATTTCCATGAATTTATTTATTTTTAAGTAGGAACCTCCTACAATTATGGAAGAAATAATTTTTCATCAAAAAAGAATTGTAATTATCCAGTAGAATTTTTGCAACAATTTAGAGTCTTACTATGGCTTCAGAGCAGCACGATTTTCAGCTTCGGAGACTAGATAAATTGAGAGAGGACATTAGAAAGAGAGTCTGTTTTTTGAGTTCTAATCCAGGAATTCATGGTTATGGCTGTCGGTATTTATCTCCTTGCAATTTCCTTTTACTTATCCTTAATTGTCCTAAATTCGCATAACTAACAGATCTCTTTAGGTCTAGCAAAAATATATAAGTTGCTTGCAACGATAATATTGATAATAATGAGATAATTGAGTTACTCATAAAATTGCTCTCGTTTATTTTTAGAATGTACAATCCAGCAGATTATGACGGATTAAAAGTATCTGCAGATGTAAAGGAAATCTTCCAATATATTACACAGTAAGTTTAAATAACTCGGGCTCTTCTTTCTTTTCTCATGTCAAAAATTATTTTTTGTTAATTACTACCCGGATGGAATTCACTAAGCATTGCAACACATTTTAAATACCTGTTTATTGATTAAATTAACTAATTAAATAAGACACAAATATAAATGATCGAAAGTTAACTATTTTCTTTACATAGGTATTCTCCAGTAGCTTCCACAAGCAGTCAACTAGATGTTAAAATTCGTCCATTTATTCCAGAGTATTATCCAAGCGTTGGAGATATCGATGCGTTCATTAAAGTATACTATAAATACATACCTACTGTAGTACTTTAGTATCTAGAGTGTCCAGAGTGTTCACTTATCTACAGACTTAATAAGCAAAAAGTCTACTTGCCAAATTATTCATCACTGTGTTTCTCTGAATTTAATTCATTGTACACGTATTTATAGGTTATCCATCCCGAAATCAATAAAGATGAACTTGGAATCCGATGTTTAGATGAACCATCTGCATTTCAGAGTGACCCTTCCGTTTTGGATTTAAGGTTGAGGTCGTTAGCAAAGCAGAGTTCTGCGAAAGCAGTTGTTGTTAAGAGAGTTGAAAACGTTGGGAAAAATGCCAAAATCATTGAAAATTGGATCAAAGATATCAGCGACTTGCATCGCACGAAACCGAGTCCTTCTGTTCACTATTCCAAGTATTTAACTTTCGCTAATAAGCACATTTATGAAATTGTAGCTCAAGAATATCACAATCAATAATAATCATGGTTCTCAAATCAAAATAGATCAATGCCTGATATTGATTCGTTGATACAAGAATGGCCTCCAGAAGTGGAAGAACTTATAAAGGACATGAATTTTCCATCTGCGGATTTAGATTGTGATCTAAATACGTACGTGGATATTGTCTGCAGTAAGAATAATTTTTATATGAAATATTATTTCCAGTACAGTCTTGCATAATTGTATTAATTTCACATTATAAATGTATAGATCTTCTGGATATTCCCGTATACAAAAATCGTATACAGAGTCTTCACGTCCTCTGTACGCTGTATGCAACTTATAAACATTTTAATCAGTATGGACCATTGGGGAGGAGCGTGGATGGGGAATTGCAGTCTACAATGAATCAATTAGAGATGGTCGACCACCTTCAGCTTTTATAAACCAGTTTATCATCCTTTATCATGTATTTTAATTTAAAAACATTCAGAAATATTTAGAACAACTAAATAAAGGGGTCATTAGAATATTTATGTGAGCTGGTAAATCTTTACGAGAATAAAATCCTTAATTTTTTAGTCATGCTACACATAGCAGTCAGGCTATATAGTATTTGTAGTCATTAGGAAATAATGGCATATAATAAGAGAGCGGTGTATTTTGCTAGGAGTAAATAAACCCATTTATAGGAACTAGATCAATATTTGCCAATAAAATATGCAGATTTTAAACTATATAAATTAAACTCAAATGAAAAAATGATGTATTTGTGTAGAAAGTAGAAACTGCAACTGGTCTCTTTAATAAATACAATTACTTTACAAAGGTTACACTCATTTTCGTTTATTATCGTACCATAATTAGAATTATTTATTATTATTGAACAGTAGTACTTTTTTCTTTTTTGTGAGTACTTAAAGTTACATTTTAAAATATATTCTCATAATATGCACACGAGTTATTGAAATGATGAGTATTGCACAAAACTGTTATATTTAATATGATCTTACTGTAAAGCATGTATACAAAACTGAGCTGAACAAAACTGTAAACCTTATGAAAACTTATTGCACTACCTTTTTGCAGGAAGCGTAGCATTGTAAATGAGTTAACTATAAATCGTTATCCCATGAACTACCCCATGAAAACTGAAAGCCCTTGAACTGGTTTGAACTGTCTGAAGTGAAAGTCACAATAGAAGCTTTATCCGGACCAGTTACGAAGGATTTTGATGAATCAAATATTGTATCTTGTTGACAATATCTACAATGAGACAGATAAGGTAAAAATTTAAGGAATTATTTTGACCTAAATACATTGGAAAAGTAATGTGACTATTTTTATGTAAAACGTACCTTGCATGCAAGGAATAACTCCCAGAAGAACCTTTGTAGAAACTAACCGAATCATATTGACAGGTAGTTTCTGTTTCGAAATCAGCGTATCGAGGGATTATCGTAAGTTGAGAAGGTGGTGGAGGATTGATAACAATAGTTGACAATTCATTTGGGATATATAGAACATCCTTAGCAATCGGATATGCCAAAAATCCTGCAGGTTGATCTAAATGTAAATGGGTGTATTTCATTGCATTCAATTCGAATGGATTTGATGATTTTCCAGATCCCTCAAATTTCAACACAAATCCCTTTCCTTCTATTGAGTTATCAGTTTGGAAGGTCACAAAAACGATGGGACCTTGAAATGTATAAGAGCGCCGATCTCCATGCAATCTGGAAGTTTTTTATTGCATTTAGACAAAGTCTGTATATCGAGGGAATTATTTAATTAACTGTGCTGAATAGGATTACATTTTTGTTACTGTTACGAGAGCAGTAGCATTTCCGTCTTGGAAATGGGAAACTGTAATAAAATCAGAATTGCTCCTATTCTGGAAATTGTCTTCCAGAAGTTGAACAACTACATGCTCCTTTCTATTAGCCCTGACTGTCCAGATGCAACGTTCATTGTTTTGATACGGTTGGCGAAACTTGTAGGAAATTAGACCAGCTTGTGCAATTAAAACTCCTCCGCACTGATTCGCTATTAAAGTAAGATCGTTGTAGTAATATCGATAGAATTCAATGGATGAGAGTTAAATAATTTTCTATTTACTATTTTCAGTCCAATGCTCTCCTCCAGAATACTCAATTTCAGAAATCTTTAGTGCACGCCCACATATTAAAAATAATGACCCAAATTAAATATTATGATATTGAATCATGTTATACAGATAGCATCTTAATAGCAAAGTTCTGTTAACGTACCTTCTGATTTGCGATATGCACAGTATCTTGCAAATTTTCTATTATTCTTTCTTCTCCATCTAGTTCTCTTTCCATGCGTTCAACCGAATCAGATATATTATGAATCTGGAGCAGATATTCATAAGGACGAGTAAATAGCAAACCATATACGAACAAATTATAATTTAATCTTGTGTAAAAATAAATATCAAACCTTTGCAGCAAACTGCCCTATTGAGACTTTAATATCTGCGTGTTTATCGCTGTTTATTTTTGCAGAATTTTCTACACTTCTTGTGAGCAACTGGACCTAATAAAAGATACATTTAGAATTAAGAAATAGTAAGGTGTATGTATTTACATTGATGAAAGCGAAACTATGCTAATTTTGAAAATAATAATAATTACATTGGAAATGCATTATTGTTTACCTTTTGATCAATTCTTTCTATTTTTTCATTAATAGCTTGATCGCTTTCGACTTTATGTCGTCTGAGAAGATCGAAATTAACATTTATAGCTTGTATCTAAGTACAATTGAAGTTTTTATTATTTGTTATCTAATATTTTATTTGCATAGGCTATAGGCATAAATAACTACATCTGTATTTAATACCTGTTGCAACAGAGGTTTAATTTGTTCAGTAACTGCATTAAGTTGAACTACGTCTGCTTTTCTTGCTAACTAAAATTATTCACAAGCATTATTCCGTAGTTGATTCCATTAATTATAAAATAATAAAAAACAAGAAATTACTTTTATTTCCGTATCCCTCCTTATTAAGGATGTATTTTGGTAGATTTCTTTTTGAAAAGCACTTTGAATTGTTAAATTTTGCATGAGAGCTGTAATCTAAAAGGACAAAAATGATTTTAAGTCCCCAAATCTCTTAAAATTGGCGAAGACATGTTTTGCGATATCTTTATATATATTAATTCACGACCCTGGGCAAACTAAATACGTTATATCAACGCGATTACATTAAAGTAAAGCATTTAAAATAAAAATTCATTAAAAACGTCTCGTTATACCGTTTTCTGAAAATTCTCGATTCTTCGACGGTTAGTCTCTTCGGTAAGGTTATAGGATTTTTGCATTGTCTCCGTTATCATCGTTAAATTTTTAACCTGCAAATAATTACTATACATCAATACGTAATTTTGGGAGCCAATTAAATTAATTTATTACATGGACTGGCCCGACTATCTAATTACAATTTTGATATAATTTTTAATTTATCTGATACAACATTTGCAAATCGGATTTAAAATTAGTTTTATTGTATTCTAATTAATGTACTCTACTCGTACCTCTTCTTCCATGGAACGAAGTTTTAATTTTAAGGATTTTATTTCGTCTTCCTTTTTCTTTTCATTTGTGC
>JAQFYC010000906.1:0-43516 GCA_034694165.1 Tomocerus mixtus
GCTTTGGTTGAACCATGGTCAAAGCATTACCGGATGTACTCATACATAACCAAAGAACTTCCAGAATTGATTAAAAATAATTTTAATACAACGGAGAAAATTGGGATCTGCGGACATAGGTACCTAATAATAATCCCAATTAACTAAACTATCCCTCCATAAACAGTTGTATTACATTTTCCATGATTTCATAGCGACTGAATTTTTATCTCTTCCACTTTCACCATTTTTACAGTATGGGCGGTTCCGGTGCTATTATCGCTGGCTTAAGAAATCCTGACATTTTCTCATCCATATCTGCATTTGCTCCAACAAGTAATCCCAGTAATAGTAAAACTGCCGAAGCAGCATATTCTGCACTTCTTGGAACACATAACCGATATCAGTGGCATAATTACGACAGCTACGAACTGGTAAAGAGATACGATGGCCCCTACAGGGATATTTTGGTAGATCAAGTAAGTTTACATAAATAATTGGGAGAATCTTAAACAGAGTTGCGTGCATAAATATATATATGTATGCTAAAGTTGTTATTAAAAATATTTCAGGGCACAGACGATGAGTACCTGAAAGAGTATTTATACACTCAATGTCTTCCGAAAGGTGTAGGGGAAAATCCCAACAAAGGAATGTCCATTGACGTCAATTTACGCATGCAGAAGGATTACACGCATTCACACTTTTGTGTTCAGTCTTTCATTGAAGATCATTTCAGGCATCATAAAAGATACATCAATAACTTTGGATGCTAACTTATATACCCACATAACATACTACATTACAGTATACAATACCAATTTTCTTTACTTAAGTAGAATTAGTAGTTATAAGTACTAAATAAATTTTAAAACTCAATGTTATGTAATTATATGAATGGGAAATGCTTTTGCTACTTTACTTGTCCATTCCTAAAGCTAAAAAAAGTTAAAGTTGTGTTAACTTTGCGATGGAAATCCCTAAATTGTCCCATTTTTCAAAATTAATTTTCAAAAAAACGAAGGCTCGTTCACTAAAATGATGGCGACCACGTTAAATTAGTCAAATTTTGCATTTCAATGTAGAATTCCTTCTGAGGAAAGTTTTAAGTTCTTTGTAAGTACAAGTAGTAAACATTTACAGTATTGAATACACATAACTATACCAAACAGACGTGTAAAATCATTTAATCTTTTTATTTGTTTTGAAAATCCTTTCCTCTGTGTACCTATGTTTCCCATGTTTGATTCATTATTCACTGAATGCAGTATTGTTACGTCAAATTACGTGAAGCTACTATCTTCATTCCATAATTCCTTTAATTTGCTTATATGTAAATGCATTATGCCTGTAAGAAAAATAAGATCCAATATTTACAATTACCAAAGGCAAAATAAGCTAAACATAACCAATCTATGGATGTGTAACTATCAAGAAAATACCATTTTTAATACCTCCGAGACTCATTCGTACACCATCACTATATTTAAATCACTGTGAAATAAATACCTAAATGGAAGTAACAAGCAAAAAATTTATTTAGCATTTCTTTCTAAAATTAATTGATATTGTATGATGCATAAAATGGATTATATTATGGTGGTAGGCAAAGTATCCTCCCTATCAAAATAAATATAGTAATGCAATCCCGACTCCTGACTCAATTTTCAATGCAAAATGTGAATCATTATACATTTTATATTTCACAAAGCTTTGGAGTAGGTATGTCATATAACAAACTTCATTACATTTATAAGAGACATTTTTGGAATATTCCGCATATTTCAGTTCAAGACTGTGATTATACAATTTATTTTAATTACGACAAGGAAAATGTTGACTTTTTTCACGAAACAATATTGATAGGAAAAACTTAGGAGGGTGAAAGGGTGTCCTGTCATAAATATGACATGAAATGCATTATGGATTCTGAGAATCTCTGGATCGAAATTAATTAAACAGCGTATTTACCTAATGATTTTGGCAGTGTACTAGCTCAGGTACATTAAGTAGATTGAATTGAAGTCAACCTTTTACCTAAGCAAGGTAGTATACTACACTGTATAATCTGTTTCACTTTATGTACTTAAGTTAAAGCAAAGTTTTAATATTAACCATAAGTACTTATCCAAAACAAGAAATTCAAGACAAGTGTCACTAACTAGACATGACAAGTGTGTTGGCTTGACCTTGTGTTATGTAATGGCCTTGGCCGTGGTACATAGTTCCGAATATTATTTTGGGAATCGAAGAGAATGTATAGAGATTACATACAGGCAAGCTACAGCTACTTGTATTTTGCTCGGTTCTTCATTTGGATGCGGATTATTCTCTCTGGACTTATGTAATCTTGAAACAACCTTGCCTTGCTTAAAATATCTTGCCGGTTTTATTCCATTCCACTCCGAACTCTGTATTTGGTAAACAAGCTAACGAAACGCAAGCAAATATTTTTGTCAACTTTTGAGAAGCTCCTTAAAAAATTGAAAATTAATTAAAAATTAGAAGTTAAAAATGGCTGTAGAATTAGTTTCCAGTGCAAAGTGTTTTAATGGTTTCCAAAAGGTTTTCAAGCATTTCAGTTCTGAACTGAATTGCAGTATGAACTTTTCGGTTTATTTGCCATCTGCTTCTGGGGACGAAAAATTAAATGCTCTCTTCTATCTTTCGGGATTAACATGTTCAGAACAGAATTTCATTCAAAAATCTGGATTTCAGCGTTATGCCTCTGAACACAGACTGATTATTGTTGGACCGGATACTAGTCCAAGTATGTAGCAAATAAAATTACGATTAAGAATATTTTTAACCTTTTAAGGAAATATGTTTTTAAATCCTAAATGGGAAAATCTTGTACTTCCAGGAGGATTAAATTTGCCTGGAGAGACAGCGCAATGGGACTTCGGAGAAGGTATTGTCACTGACAAACTGTTTTCATTGACAACTACGAACCTGAAATTCTTAATAAAAATGTTTAATTTGTTACGTACAATTTTAGGAGCGGGGTGTTATCTCGATGCATTAAAGGAGCCATGGTCGAAAAATTACCGGATGTACTCATATGTAACTAGCGAGCTTCCAAAGCTTATCAAGGACAATTTTCCAGTGACAGGGACCTTTGGAATTTTTGGCCATAGGTAAAGATTACCATATTTATACTGACGAATAAGGGCAAGGCAAGGGCAACATACTTTTAGCTTAATAAATTGGTCTGATAATTTTTTTTGATTTTCTGTTTACGATTTTAGCATGGGAGGAGGATTCGGAGCTATTGTGCTAGGATTGAGGAACCCAGATATATTCAAGTCAATTTCAGCTTTCGCTCCGATTTGTAACCCAATTAAAACAAAGTGGGGAAATGATGTTGTTTTCAAGAACTACTTAGGAGATGAAAATAAAGACAAGTGGGCGCTTTACGATGCTGTTGAAGTCATGAAAGGTTACAGTGGACCTAGTCGAGAGATTTTGGTTGACCAGGTAAAACAAATTAAATTTTCAGCCCTAAAGAACTGCGACCTGCTTATTGATTGTCAATTTACAGCTAATTATGCTAAATATTCGGTTCACTTAATTAACTTCAGTATTATAGCAGGAATATTATATATACTTGTTATTTGTTATTCATCTGCATTGAGATTGAGGTGAAAGTTTACTTGTTTTCACATCCTCGTTTTCGTTAAGGGGTACTTAAAGCAGCTTGGTTTACAAACAGAGCTTGGGTCAAGACAAAACTTTGTCAACTTAGATTAGGGCAGTTTGATTTATTTATATAGTATGTGAAAATTTCAAAAACTAAAACTGATTGGCCTTTTTTTCAGGGGACTGATGACGAATTTTTAACCAGCCACCTCATGCCAGAGAGCTTACAAGCTGCTGCCGCAGAGAAAAAAGACGTCATTAATTTGCGCCTGAATATGCGAAATGGATTCAATCATTCCTACTATTTCGTGTCAACTTTCATTGGAGAGCATTTTGTTCATCATGCAAAAATCCTTAATGCTGTGAAATCTTAAACTTTGCTGAACTGAAAACAGTGGATAAGATGTTCGCTGTCTATGCTTACCATATTCAAGACAACTTCATATTTCAAATTTCAGTAACTTGAAATTAAATATTCTAAACATGTAACCAAACTGACTGTTATGTAATTATGCTAAGAAAATTGGATTATTAAGTAAAATAAAGTTTATCTCAAGACATTTATTCCAACTATTTGGCTACCTAGCTATCATTTCATTAATCACTCTTTCAATGTCACACAAACACATAATACACTAGTCTAATATGCAGGAAATATATTCACTACTATGTGTAGTTATTTAATTATTTATATGATAATATTTCATTGAGTTCTAACAAATAATTATCAAAAGCAACAATAATATTTGTTTCATAGTGTATCAAAAAGGATAAAGATATTAATATCAATATTGTGTAAGTACTATATATCCATCAAAAGCTAAAAAAATGTATCTTAATTTTATAAGTGATAGTTAGTGTTGATTCTGTCTCGTCTCGTCGCTCTATTGAAGAATATAATTCAGTAATAATAATTATTTCACGAGCACGATCATTACACGATAGGTTTACAATGGCAAATGCGATCGACTCCCCGAGTAGTTTGGCCTTCCTTCTTGGAATTGCACTGCATAAGATTAGTTGTACGGTATTGTAGATAATATTGGATGATTTTTAGCTTATTGCATTTGGAAACGTATTAGAACAGGATTTTGTACATTTGAGGACTCTTCAATGGGTGGTTGTTGTGGGTGTATACTGTCAACTTTCGTAATTTTGCAATACGGGTTTGTGCTGTGAAAAATTCTAATTGCCTTGTCAGTTAGTCGAGTAAAATGAGCATAGACTTCTGTTAGTGTTGGAATGGTCCTTAAAATATCGAGAGTAACATTTGTAACGGAAGAACCCGACATATCCAGGATCTGCAATTTAAAAAAACATTTAAAAAATACTTTAATAACATTTAAAGAATGTCTCAAATCTCGGTAAATAACTTACCCTTAAATTGGATGAGTTTCTAATTGTAATCATACTGACATCATTTATCAAACTGTGATCTTGATCAACAAAGTAATCATATTGACCAAATCGGAATTCCTCCAAAGATTCAATACCTCCTAAGGCGGTGAATTCTGCACTGCCCACATTTGTATTGGTGACATCTAAGATCTAAATTCCAGCAAAAACAATAAATTAGGAACCGTAAAAGTTTCGAAAAGACCAGTTCCTTCTTTGTGTGCCAAAGTGCCAACTATCCACCAACTTACTTTAAGACTTTTGAATCCAAAGCGACTGGCAAGGGCAATATATGTAAAACAATTTCCAATATTTCGGCATCCTTGTAAGCAAAGGCGATTTAGCAGTGGAAACTTGCTCAATGACATCAGAGAATGGCCAGTAATCCACGAACAATTTGTAAGATCAAAGTCTTCTAATTCACTAAGATGTAGCGCCAAATCCTGAGTTAAAATATCAAAATGATTATTACATTAATTTACAGGTAAACTTTCTTGAAATTTTTGTAAGCGAGTGCCAGTTGCATAAACACATACTTTAAAATACTGCGATTCTTCAGTAATACCGGTAATCACGGTGCCACTTAGGTTGAGATACTTCAAACATTTCGGAAGCATCTTGAGATCAAAAACTTTGCCGTCAATTTTTTGGCATAAAATTGACAAGCGAGTGAGTGCTGTGGGCGGCTCCCCAAGTCGACTAATAAATCCTTCACATAGCATTGAAGGGCTAAAACTAGATTTGAATGCTCCATTAGTAGGATAAGATGCGGAAGAAATCTTCAAAGATTTTGTTCTTCGACTGATAAATTGGTTAAATACTAATTGCATCGATTCGTAATTGTCAGGTGGGTCTTCGATATTAATCCAAAGTTCTTTTTCGTAGCATAGTTTCTGTAGCCGAGTACAAGACCTACATTGCAATTCAAATCATAATATCACATCAATATGATAAAAATATATTTAATAGAGATGATTCCAAGGATGAAAAAGTAATAAATTATTATTATATATGGTGAAAACAATTTAGATAAATAAATAATTACCAGTAAACATTCATCAAATCCTTGGAGGGCAGATATCTCAAAATCATCAGAAGAATTTCATCCGATAGCTGATTTATATTCCCCTTGGAGGACAGAGGTAATTCTGAGGACCCAGATCCCGAATAATGTGGTGGATCTTCACCCATTTTGACTAATCTTCTATAGTTCTTCAATAACTTATTTCTTTAACCCTGGAAAATATTCTTCAAATCCAAAATACTCATTTACGGACAGTCTAGTAGTTCTACTAATACTGAATTACTGAATATTTTATGCATTGAATTGAAGAGTAATCGATATTCGTCTATCGGATTATCCTATTGTCTTCAGCAATGCGACGTGACTCCAGCGGTCCAGCCAGGACACAAGGTCAATTTATTAACAGAAATACTAGATAATATATAAATAAACATGTCTAAAACATGTGATCCAATTTTTTGCTAAACTAATATTAAATTAAGTATACTTAATTTTAATACTTAAATATATAATTAATATAATGATGTAATTTAATGTACATAAGTAAATAATGAACAAATATTTTGTATCTTTTAGCTTATTGACTTTTTTAGAAAAATACCGAAAAATCTTCTTTCGCAAGCCAAGTTTTTAAATATATAGAAAAATTTAGACTGATCGAATCTTCCCTGCATTGAGAACAGCTTTGCCCCTTCACATAATAGTTCTCACGCAAAGATCTTGATGGTGCAGTAAGTATAAAATATTCGTGGAAGTACATGAGATCTTTCGTGAAGAGCTATACACTATGTATTTAACTTGTATTGTATGTTAGTACCTATTATGTGCTAAATAATGATAATGAATAATATTATGTAAGTTAAGTGAGCTTTATTTAATTATCTAAGCAGCATTATTCCCCAAATGATATAATACCTTGTACTATACATCAATTATAATTATAAAAAGATACTCGTTTTCTAATTATTTTATTAATACTTTTGTTAGCACTTCCGTTGTCCCTTATTTTATCGTTTTACAACGGGAAGTATTCATGTAACACTCAATATTATCTGTATATCAGTATATATTTGTACATATATGTATGTAGGTCTAAAATGTACCTAGGTATGTATTATGTATGCATATTATATACCTTGTTAAAATTTTGTGGAGTAAGAAAGGGACTTTATATAACCCATTCTGAAATTCAAGTTCTATGCAACTCGTCAGGAAGTTACATTGTTATTTTGTTATATAATACAATACATAAGGTAAGAAGTCAAACAGGACCTTAAGTTCATGTCTTGCATGCGAGTTGCAGTGCAGTTCACTTAAAGTACACTTGTATCAAGGATACCGGGTCTTGTTTCTTGTTTTTTTTTGTTACTACAATGAAGATGTGGACTGGAATGAACCTTTAGGTCATGGTACACATTACTACACGAAAATAATTTTTGGTCCTTGACCATGAATTGCATGTACTTGCATGCTGTTGTTACCTGTCAGTGTACATGTATTTTAAAAAGAACTTTGTTAACACAAATGCCTGTACAAACGATCTACATTACGCAGGTATGTACAGTAATGTTGAATTATTTTATCATGTTGTAATATTTAATGCATTACAATTACATACAGATTGGTTCAATTATTGCTTTGTATAACACAATTAGAATAAAATGTCACAATTCTCTTCACTATTACCATCAGAAAGTGGAAGTGTGATATGGGAGGTCTTTTACACTAAATCTGTAAATATTTCCTCACAACTCCATTGGCAAACCAATTTCAGATCAGAAATGTGAATAATTACTCAAAGAATAATTTATGACTTCGGCGAAAGGTTGCTTTTACAAATACTAAAATATTATTTTGTTTTACATTTATCATTAGATACTGTTCCCCCATTTCGTTTTACAGTGAATTGTAAAAAGTACTTGAATCTCTTTGCTAATTGCCTTTGGGAATAGTTTGTTCATTTGTTCTCCCACCCTGTTAAACCAAGTAGGCTTACATCTGGTGTCCCGTTTATAATTTATACCTTTAGATTCCCGTGCTTTTGATTCTGAGATTTCTACAGTTTTACTAACTTAACTAGGATTAGCAATAATAATGCATTGTGGGCAGTAGAGGTAGTATTTGCCTATGGGTATACAGTATACATGAAGAATGAAGATGACTAAAATGTGCATGAAGCTAAGTTCTACCCTTTTACTAAAATACAACAAAAGCCTTACGTTTACGTAGGTATACTACTACCTCCACTTAAATAACTTGAGTATTATATGATTATACCGTGTGTAAGTATAATGTAAATGTAAAGTACCACCTTTGGCATATACATTGCATTTATGTATCATGTTATGTTGTGTATTGCATTTTGCATTGTGTTGTTTCTTAGTTCCATACTTCGAATACTTCCACTTGAAAAGTCATTCACTTGTACAAATGGTCATTATAAAGGTTTTCTTGGTTTCTTGTGGATATTATAGTATTTAGTTAGTTTGTTGTCTGGTTCTGTCTGGTTCTGCTCCGTCGGCACGACACGGCGGTAAGATGGTAACGTCTGTCTACCAGTCCAGTCCAGTCATTCAAGGCTACCTTTACTAAAACTGACTTCCAACAATACGAATCCAAACTACACTACACACAAATACTTACAAATACAAAGAAGACTTCTATCTGCATCGTTGAGAAGTTGAAATGTTGAAAAGTATGCACTCGGACTTTGGAATTGCATTTATGCAACAATTTCAATGAAACTTATGTCAGTTAGTCTCAAGTTTAATTATATGATAACAAGTATTGCAGGTATAAGAATGAATTATTCTACTTTTAATGCTTATAGGATACTGCAAGCACAAGCAGGCTACATAAAGGTGTTCTATTCAACATCTACATATCTTCATAACACAACAGATCCCAACCGTCAAATTTGCAAGGAAAAAAATGAAAAATTTGCGCACGAATCTATATACGTAACAAAAAAACATCTTTATATGTAATGCATGTATGTATGTATCTTTGCCTATAAATCTTCTAGAGATTTATGTGTCTATATATATAGATCCTAGCTTTGTAATAGTTTGAAAACAGAAGATAACTTTAAGCCAGGCGCATATTCAGCAGGAGAAATAGGAAAGGACGGACGTCTGTTATGTTGTTGTGGTGGTGGTTGTGTTGCTTTTTGTGTTTGTGTGGTGGTCGTCGTCATTCGTTCGTTTGGCTCGTTTCGTAGTGAGTTGAAGTTGACCGACTCAGAAAGAAGCAAAAGACAAGTTCACATCCCAATCCGCACTCAGCTCAAAGAATACCAAACAGAACAGAAACATTGAGCATTGAACATTTGGCTGTGAGTAGGAAAGGAGCTCTTAAGAGTTTTACTTAAAGTAAATCGCAAATAGAATCGGGGTTACCACAATACGAAATCGTAATTCCACTATTTAATGTGCAATTTTATGTAACTAATGTTCATGTATTCACAAAGGGATTCGTGTTGGTTATAAATGTGTGCTAAATTAAATCCTAAAGAAAATTCAGTGTAAATGAATTGGACAGAAAATAAGGGGAAGGGGATGTGTCAGCTTAAAGGAGAGAAATAATAAAGTGAGTCATATAATAATTATTTCAGTTCAGTGTCAAAAATACTGTGCTACTATCAACTATAATAATTGTCTCTTTAGCAGACACAAATCAGACACAACATACAAAACAGTCAATAAACTCGATACAATACAAAATACACTTTATACAAATGAAGCTAGTAAACATAACATTGAAATTACTACACATTAGAGTGACTTAAGTGAATACCAAAAGCGTAAGTATACACATTTATTTATTTACATTTGCTATGTTACGTACAATCATTAATACACTTCCGGAGTTTACTGTTTAGTTCAATTAAGTTGGTTTAGTATAAAAGACTTATTTATTACAGTAGAGTCGTGTAAAGTGTAATGGTTCGGAATTTATTGATATATCGGCATTTTACGCTATGTGGACAAAAGTTCACATTGTAAAAGTTAGAAGAATTAACTTGGCTTTTTTTGAAATTCTGGTGTAGTTCACGCATCGCAAATTTTCTTCGTAATTTCGTTAAGCTCCTTATTGTTAGATTACAATTTAGAATTTTTTTGGTTTACTTGAAAAATTCTTTCTTTGGTTTTATAAATAAATATGCGAGTATACAGTTTAATTAAGGTTTGAAATTACTTAGTTAGTTAATTAAGCCCAACAGAATAAAGTATTACTACGGTTTCGCTGCTTAATTAACAACTGTTCGGCAGATTAGATACAGTCTACTACAAAGAAGTTGGCTTCCTGTATTAAAAATTGTACATCTGTTATGTATTATATCTGTACTTGCTTAAATATAATTTCTATATATAATATTTACAGTTCTTTACCATTACTTAATAGATCTCCTCATAGTAAGCGTTAGCATTAAACTAAATATATACCGTCTTTAAATAGGAAGCACATACCCATACGACAATCTGTAGACTTTGAGTATAGGTCTATATTTCACTTTCCTAAATTGCAAAAAATAAGAAAGATTTCCTAGTATTGTTACATTGTTTAAATACAAGTCATCTCAATGTCTTTACCTATTCATGCTATGATGAAGATTAAACACGTACAGTACTTAAAAATCCTTCATAGAGTAATACTTGTTCTAAAAATAATTACTAGTATAATACTAAAATACCAATTTAAATTCAGCACTTCAATTGTTGTCTGCATATTCTCATTTGGCTTAGCCATTTAGCAAGACATAAGAGATGCCATAAAGACATTATAAATATAATTTAGTCAGTTATAGTGACAATACTCATAATTATTATCTCTGACATTCTGACTGATGGTACTAAAATGAAAAAATTAGAATTCCAAGAAATTATAAAGCAATAAAATCTCAGATAAAAATACAATAACGTCTGTACATACGTATACGTACAATACAATAATTATTTGCAGTAGTAGCAACCAAACCTCCTCCATGCGCTTATAAATCGCATTTAGGTTCAAATATTTAAGTATATTATAATAAGAATAGGTTTCGTTTAGTCTTTGCGCATTTAAAAGTTTGAAATAGTTAAATAAGCCTATGCAACACAACCGTATTGATTTTTGTATTTACAGTCTGAGCTTGTCATTTAGAATGTTGAACATTGAAAGAATCGATTTAATTCCCTGGGATGGGAATTATTTAATTACCTTTGGGCCTAGCTGTCTTTTATCAATCCATTTATAATGCAAGAGAATAAATTCGTAAAAACTTTTACCTACAATGGGATTTATGCTTCAAACGTGCAAATAAAAATATTCTTCTCTACAAGGCAATATAGCCAATAATACATACTTATTTTGCTTAAGTATACCATATAGGTTCTATAGGTACTAGGATTTTGTATTGTATTTTATATTGCTATACATAATTATTTGATATAATTCCCCTGGAGGCACGGATGTAAGGATGGGATGGAGATTCATTGTTGATATCATAGTTAACCCAGACATTGCACATTATCACATCACATGGATATTATAATAGCATTTCATCACATACATCAGTTAAATTATATATATATATGTATAGACAGGACCAGGACAGTTGTAAATTCCAAATTGCTATGCAAATGCAAGTATGTTACATACACACAGAGTACATACATACAATATTAATGCAATTCTGTTAAACAGCTTTAGCAAAGCCAAAAGCCACTGTCAGAGAGAAATTATTGAAATTATTTTGCACGTTGGAGTTGGATGGAACGTTGAATGATAGATTTGAATTGAGGAGAGGAGCATAGGGCGTTTTGCTAATATGCGGCGCAATTACAGATAAATATCGTACAATATTTTGATACTCAACAGGACAGACATGCCTTAACTTTACTTTTACCTGCGTGCTTGCACAAAACATATTTTTCCATTAATATAATCCTGTAGGTAGGGAGATAGTTCAGATAGGTGCTTGCTCATCTGCATTAGGAAATTCATTCGGTGTGTCTGTATACGTTCATGCATCAATTTATTAAATAAAGCGTTAGCCAGCCCATGCCTTGCCATGGCAGGTCATGCTAGAGAAGCTTAACTTATTTAGTAGACCAGAGTGCAAATGCAAAGCTCACCACACCTGACATCCGCTTAAACTTCAAAACTGTTTCCGTTAGAATTCATTTTGTTGGAAAGACGCACTGTACCGATAATCTTAAATTTGCATAACCTTAGCCTTAGCTTAACTTAACAACAAACATTCAGCATACCGCTAGAGAAACATTTGTGCATTACTTTTCTGTACATACATGAACACGAACATAATCAACAAAACTTTTTTCCCGGTTACATATGTATGTTGTATGTTTTTGAGGGGGTAGAGCGAATCTATGGAAGAGACCTCCACCACTGACCAGGCCGATTTGGCCCATTTCAGCTCACACGACGGTGACCCCGAAAGCATCTTTGATAAATGGCCGTCAGCGGCCGTCCTGTCGGTGTACTAGTGTGATCTACTAACGTGATACACACCCGGTTACATAAGAATGAAAATAGTACATATGAACGTGCAGTAGTGTAATACACAGACTGGGCAAGGCAGCAAAATAGTTCTTACTACTAATTAGACGTATATTAAAAATTATGCTATACAATCATCAGTACAAACAGCACACATACACAGGGAGGCGAGTCATGTATGTTATAATATGACGTGAAGTGTGTACATAAATAATTAGTCACTGTATACCTATATATGAACTTGTCCTTTAAAAAATATTTAGTACAGTTCAGCTAAGAAAAGATTCAAGAATTTTTAACGTTAGTTTTGTGTAAATGGTAAAGGAACCACCAGTAAAACTGTCAATAGGATGGATAACAAAAAATTCAAATCTAATGACATCCAAAAAAGTGTAGCGATAAAGACATGTCAAAGCAAACCAAGTCACAAATGCAGATTCAGGAAGATAGCGTGTGTATATTATGCGGAATTATTAATTATATGCAGTTTACATTACATAAATATGTTTTGACCTTATTCACAATCACAATCTTGATCACAATCACAAGCAGTTGAAATCTTTAAGGTAGATAAAATGCACAAAACATGAATCCGAATACAATCGTCAATTTTTTTGCGAGCTTGTTAGTCTACCAACATTTAACTATGCAAAAAATATTACCTACTCAAATCACAATTTTAAAATTTATATCCAGTTAAACCTCTTTCCAGAATGAAATGTCGTATTCTACTAATGAACGTTCAGCGCAGACAAAATGAGCACAATTTGATTCCACAGCATTTCTCAGTTTCAATCAGGGATTTTTTAATAATTGAAATTCATAGCCAGTCTTTGACACACAAAAATTGTATTGTGTATTTAACATATATTTATTTTACCACTATGTGAAGCTTAAGCCTCGTTATGCACATAACAATGCATTTGATAAAGGTAACCAACCTTTATTTTCTTTTGTCTTTGATAATAACGTTCAGTATTCAAAGAAAATAATATAAAAATGATATATTGTAGCCGAAAAGATGTAAAAATCCAGTCCGTTTATTTTTCCGCACCTGTGCCTGCTTATTAGACATTAGACATTACTCTTTATTGTCTTTATTATGTGTACCTACAAAAATTGAGTTCCTATCTACTACCTACATACATAAGGATAGGCATACAGGTACAATATCAAGTAGTACTTAGCTAATAGACACTTTACGCTTTATAAAGCGTTTATTTTATTTGATGTTCAGTATCATACGCTTGAGACATTTTAAGTTTTTCAATGTGTGTAAGTGTAAGTCGTTTATTTACTACTATTTACCACAGATGCAATGTTAACAATGATTGTGTCCTAATCTTAAAGCCTACATACATGAACAAGCACAAGTACACCAAATGATACAATCTACTTACTACTCTGGTTAATTCGGCATAAGATAAAATATTTCATACGTTCAAATAAATACAAATATGTATGTGCAAGTTGTCTCGTTTTCTTTCCTTACTTACTTCTTATAGCTTTAGGATAACTAAATATTATATTATTAGTTATTTAGTCTTCATCTGAAATTCAAGTTGAATGAGAATTGAAAAGACTGATTCAAGTTAAAGAGATTTCATGACAGGCCAAGCCAGCTCAGCTATATTCTGTATAAGTACTATGTGCATGTGTATGAGTTCTTTGAAAGCTAAATTATTAACTCATGTAATAGTGATAACTTGAAACTTGGTTTGGTTTGCATTTGCAATTGAAGCCAGAGCAGCTGAAGCAGACTTGACTAAACTCAAACTGAATGAGTCACTTTATTTTACTTTATAGTACTGTAAAATGTAATAATGCATCCCTGGTTTGCACAGATACTTTTTAAGAAGTAGCTCAGCTGTATCATTCACACACATTCACATCAATATATTATAGTAGTTAATACAACGCAGTACAAGTACGTATATCATGTATGATATCAATGATGGTGCTATTGTTGTAGTAAATGTGTTCGTTAAGTATATTCTATTAGGTAGAATGGAGTAAAGTGCATCTTATGTAGGCATTATATACATACAGATAGATAGATACTTAGGTTGCACTTTGATCATTTAATTTTATGAACTAACATAACCTGAGCGAGTAGATAGACAGAACAGACAGTCAGTCAGAATCGAGCCGTGTAAACGAATAGATCACTATACTATAGTAGTGTAAAGTGTATACTTAGTAATTGTAAAGCCAAAGTTAATTCAGTAAATACTTACTACAGTATAGTTAATAGTCTGTTCTCTTCTTGGTTTGGTAATATAATACTTACAAAGACGAGCTGATGACTTTGACTGTTGTGAAACTACTTTTCTTAACTTGACGTACGTTAGTTAGGTTAGATTCAAGCCAAGTCAAACCAACCATTGGGTAATATATTATTATTTTATTGACATTTACATTGTGTTTATAGTTTAGGCTAAGTCGCCAATTTACTATATACCTAACTCGTAAGGAATATTATTATCTATCTTAAAGTAAAGACAAAAATCTTTATACCATCAACATACATCACATCACATCATATGAGACTTAATTGAATTTTAGTTAACGTGTTCTCCCTGGTTTCATGTGCTAACATTTTATTGTACTTATTTCCTATTTGCATAACATAACCTATGTAACTAACCAAAAACTAACGATCCATGGGAGGTATGCTACATAAAAAGTAGGTATTAGTGCCTTTACTACCTATTTAAGTAGTACAGTACACTTAATTTAATATTATAGCTATCATCTCTCTTAAGGTAAAGTTTTATCATTTATTTGCTAAACAAAAATGTAATTATACTTCTATTACCTTGTGGCCACCCTACCCCAATGGAAATTTTATGCAGAATTTTGCAGAGACGTTCTTTAGCAAAATTTCTTTGCAAGTTTCGGAATAAAATGTTACTACTATATCAATTTATTTTTAACAGTGCTTGTACAGATACATGTGCTCATAAATAACAAAAATTCAGCTAAAATGAAACCTGATTAGGATCACTAAAAGATGAATTGAGCTACTTTTCGGTAGAATATTTCTATACGGGTTTAGTATCTATAACTATTACATTATTCATTGTATTTGCCCAGCCTAAATAATTTTAAGGCATAGCAGGAGGTCTAATCATGACATGAATGACACATATTTCGTATAAATAACTATCATTACTTTACTATTTACTATACTTGCTTAGTAAATACAATGCTTTTTTATAACCATGACATGAATGATAGGTTTTGTAAATGAGCCGTAAACTCCTGATAATGATAATTACTTATTTTTAGACGAAATAAAAAAGAACGTCAACTTTATCTTAAAGTACCTACCTATGCTAAAGTGTTTTGGTTTTTTATGTGTTTCAGTGACTTTGGAACATTGATCAAGTGATTCATTTTCCTTCAGTGATTTCAAGACTTCAAACTTCAAGAGTTTTCCTCTTTGGATCAGTGAACGCTATTCGTAGGGAAGCCAAGTTAAAAGTAAACTACAACTTTATCCGAGTGCTTGGTTCATTGAATACGTTTGGCAAGTTGAACGATTACAGTTAGTGGAAGTGGGGTGAAGATAAATTTTGTGTCGTCTCTATCGCAAACTTCCTTAAAAGGAAATATCTGCAAAGATATCAGCAGTGCTTTGCTTTAGTTACTTACTTAGCCTACCCGCTACCCGCCCGCCCTTCTGTCAAGGGAGCCGAGCTGTTTGCAGATTTGTGCCGTGTAGATATTTTACTTAAGTGCAGGAAGGAAGTTCTACCGTGTTCTGTTCTACTCTTAAAGTTTATTTATAGCAATAGAAAACATACATCTGTGCACACACTTACAACACTTACGTATACTTACATATTTAGTAGATTTATAGGTATAGTGTGTCATAATATAGCCCAAAGTGTTATTTAGGCTTGGCACAGTTATTTCCTTACTTATCGGCTGGATTGGATTGGATTTCTTTATCCAAACAAACTAAAGTTTCTCTCGAGTCAACAAAAACCTTTCAAAACAGAAATTTAGCAAAATGGGACAGTTTGACCCAAAAGATAATGAGGGGAATCACCAAGTCCACAAGGATGTAACAAGTCCTGGAGTAGTGTCTTCAACTACAAGTCAACCTATTAAATATGGCGAACTCGTCGTTCTTGGGTAAGAATAGTACAAAAATACCTATATCTACTTATTGCTAGTTTAGTACCTAATAATACATAATAGTTTCCTTTTTAGGACACGACAGACACAAAACACATGCATGTGTTCATGTTCTGTTTCTGTCACTTTCTTGTCTTGGCTCTTGGCTTGCCAATTTCTTGGTACTCTACTTGTTGTTACATAGCATTACGTACATAATTCATCATACAATTGCAAATGTGAATAGAAATAGGTACTTCCTTTATACCTTCCCTGTTCCTAATGCTTTCACTCAATGTACTCTAAAGGCAGTCATACGACCAGCATAAGTATAGTCATCCAAAGAAAATGTTTACATAAATAAATTGGAATGTTTTTATGCATGTACTTTTACTTCACCTACATTGCAAATATTTATGGTAAGAAGGGTTACCGTATTCTTCAGCGAATTTCCCAAAGGAAAAACAAAGCCTAATCGTATTTAGACAGTTCTTAAGAATATTGTCTTAAAACAAGGTGCAAAATACAATAACTGAATGCAAATTGTGCAGAACACGAAAATGATAGGTTTTGCAATCATTTTTTAGATAGAATGCTACATTTAATCCAATTTCAGTGTTCAAAGAATGCTGTTTAATATTGTACTGTATTTTGTTATATTAGGTGAAAAGTAAATCGATTAGGCCTAGGAGAAGTAAAGGACGTGCCTTAACTAATTTCATTTCAGTTTCACCTGCAATACTAGGTTTTTAGGTTTCGTTATCCATTTTAGTGAATAATAGTATTATGACATGCTATTGCAGAACGTAGCAAATCAAACTAGAAATGCTTTAATACTTATACATATTACACTACCTACATAAATAATGAAGTCTAACGAAAATGAATTATATAAAAGAACTGAACCTACATTACATTACCTATTGTTCTATCTGTAAGTAGTAAGTAAGGTACTATTGAGCATTAGGCAGGGCATATCTATTCAATTCCATTTCAATAATATGAGGGTTTGCCTCACACCGGCTAGCTGTCAAGGCCAGACTAGCAGTTACCTATTTACTAGTTGGAGTTGGGCAGGTAAAAATATTTTTGCAATCCGTTGGACGTTACAACTATGCACGTATTTACGTACCTAGATACATACAACTCATTCATTTCCATTGCATTATACATGTAAGTAAACCTTTGGTGCAGATGGGTGAACATAGCATACCTAATACTCACTTTGTAAACTGGAACTTGTTACTGTACTGTATTGTATTATTATTAACTTAAGTAAGTAACAGAAAAAGAACACTATTAGCCTTTTCGTATGCTAAATGCTAACAAATTCATGGACATGTTAAATATGTAGCGTGTAAGCATTTGGGCTTTTTGTTAACTTAACTGAGGAACAAGAACAAACGAAGAGTAGTCAGTATCAGTAGTTTCATTTGGCTTTCTATCAGCGAATGTTTGGCATTTGCCTCAGTGGAACCCAATTTGGCGTGAAGATAATTAGCAATTTGTCTTCTGTAGTGATCATGTTGTCACTCAAATCTACTCCAAATGTTCCATGGCTCAACTAAATTACTATCACATTGTTCTCTTAATGCAGACTCAAATAACTGCTGAAATGGGTGTATAGCTTTATAAGTACAGTTGTATTTAAGTAGTAAGTAGGAGATAACCACATCCAACCCAAACCAATCCAATCCACCCAACTGCATGTACAGCAGTGTGATCTGATGCGATGTGACGATACGGATAATTTCAGTCTCTCTATAATATATGTAACTAACTCTATTATTCTAATTCAAGGTTTTGTCTGTATTCTGGATGGAATGATAATGTTAATTTGTAATGTATACTATGTATGTACTTGAGTGCAATTATATAGTAATGTTCTAAGTAAGTGTACGTATGGCAAAATGTTTTGACTACTGTCTTCTGTTCTGTTGTTTAATAATGTTATCTCTTAGCACTATTTGTAAATAGAGATAACTATAAATAAATATATTTGTTTGTACTTAAATTCATTTAGCTGGGATAATTGCATATCTGCTAATCAAATCTCGATCATTAGTAGAGATTTCGCATTATTTACCGTGTTAACCTATTTATGATATTTATATTATAAATTCTATCAGCCTTTACCAAATATTTTCCGGAGTTTTATGACTAAATAACGGAAATAATTATTTTTCACTTAAAATAAGTATATACCTATGTGTAAATGTTAACTAAAATCTGCTAGGTATGTGTACTACATCATTTTTGCTAGACTTTACCAAACATTTTCCGAAGTTACACAATTAAATAATTAGAACAATAATTACTCAGCTTAACAAGACCTGTAACTACTACTGATAACATTACTACGTGTTGTATTTCATGAAAAGTAGATATGCGAATTCGGAAAATTACTTCGAGGAATTCCGATACGAAGTACTTAGTTCTTTGTGTAAATAAATTAAGATAGCAATTTTTGCATTTACTATGTATGCATAAAAATAATATTGTGTTTTCCGTGTCAAAACAAAAGCGTATAAACGTGCCTGTGTACAAATGTATGTATAAATGATATAATATGATAAGCATAACGCAAAAAATGATAATAATACAATATTGGAGATAACATCGAGTTGTGATATACCTTAGGTGTGTTGTGACAGCTCTGGGAATAACAAAAGTCTTCCGACATGTTCAAGAGCATTCATAACATCCAGCCAGAGTATAGTATACGTATTACTATTTAGCTTATTGCGCTCCTAGAATTGACTATGAGTTTGCATATGACCAGTAGGATTTAATAAAAAAAGTTAGTAACTCGAGGGATCTCATTGTATTGACAATGCATGGAAGTATAAATTTTTATTCCGTGTTTATTATGTTGATGACTGATTTGCGTATTCGCCTATTTGAAGTTGAACTGTGGTATGTGTTCATTGCACTCTAAATTAGAAATCAGAGGATAAATATAATATTGGGACAAATGAGAGCAATCGACCGATAAGAGGTTCTGTTCTGTTTAGTATTATTGATATTAACTCACTCTGAATATAGAATGAGCCTTTGCCATTATTATGGTAATGGCAATTCTAATGAAAGTGGGATACTTTTCAGTATAACAACTTCCCTGCTTATTATTTGCATATAATTATTTAGTGCGAAGAGCATAAAAAAGCTAATACCATACCTGAATTGAATTTAATGTGTATGTATGTAGGTGAGTTTGTATTTGTAGTTGTACTACAGACTACTACAGACAGAGATGAGGAGGATAAGTTTTTACATTTACACGGCTCAATACGTCAATAACAAAGCAAGTTCAAAATTAGGGTCTTCCTTCGTTACGTTTCGTTACGAGCATCTGATTTTGATTGATCTGAATCTGAATAAACTGGAATGATTGGTTTATTGCATATTATATAGGTAGTACTACCCACTCTTTAGGAATTAAGTATCAGCTTTATCATTTTATGATTTGGCAAGGCAAGAGGAGAAGAGAATCTGAATCTAAATTCAAAGATGTGAATTTGCAATGTAAAAAAGCTCAGGTGGAATTTGTAGCAAATTCTGTGGTTTGGTTTCGTTTCGTTTCACATGCGGCAATCACATCACATCACATTCAATTCACCTGTATTTTATTTGTATTAGAATACCTTACCTACTGGTACATTATAAGCGTAGTTCACTTCTCTGTAGTATAACTACTACGTAACACAATTTACTTCAAACTTGCAATGATCCCAATCCTCAATCTCCAATGAAAAACAGTATCATGTGCTTATTTCTACTGAAACAAAGACTCCCTTCTAGTTTTTCGTCTTTTAAGACTTGCATTCAACACTCAAAGGTTTTTGGATTCTGTTGTAGTTGCTCTTGTAATCGTAATTTCGTTTCAGTGCACAACTACAGTGTTGAGAGATGCAATAAAGAGTGACCTAACCTGTTGTATGTACATAATAGACCAGGACCAGACCAGACCAGTAGACTAACACAGAAAAGGATAGTAATACTTAATGATAAGTTAAGTAAGTAAGGGATGGAGTGTTAGACTTTATACTTATGTTATGTTACTTTTTAGTTCGCTTAGCGTAAGTAACTAACGATTAGCTTAACTAAAGTAGAAAAGAAGTATCTAATATTGCATAATAATTTGTAATTTTGTCTTAACTGATGTGGTTCTATGCCAATGTTAAGCTAAACTAAACTCACGTCAAGTACCGTATAGGTATACTTACTAAATATTATATGTACCTACTTATGTATACGTAACTTACATCTGTAGATAAATCTTACCATATGTTTTGTGTATGGAACATTTTCGTTTTACAGGGTCCTATCTGTATGTTGTGTACTAATATAATGTAGTACTGAAATATATTAAACATATTACTTATTCCTCTTTACATGCATCTTTATTCAAGATATTTAAGAAATTTAATACATACACGTGTACTATTCAATTCGTATACTTATTTTTCCAAGCCATTTGCATTCAGCCTTATTAATTGCCCTCATATTCATACATGCAGTTGTAAATGTGCATTATTTTTACACTCTGTACCTATCTGTATTAACATACGTGTATTGGTTATTAAATGTTATAAAGAATCTCCAAAGAACAGGATAGGACTTTTTTCTAGGCTGTGGCCTATGCTAATACTTATTCTACATACATCATGCATCTTATATTAATATTACTAGCTTAGCTCCTAGGTGTAGGTCTCACTCGCTCTTTGATTTAAATCGTGGTTTAGCATACCTCTTTTCATTGGCAACATATCAGTACTTATACCATACCTAGGCAATCAAAGTTGTAATTCTACTCTATAACTATAACTATAATACATAACACTATGTATAGTAAATTGTAAAATGTTTCCACATTAGAAGGTAAACTAGTATGTAATCCTGGTGTGGTGTGGTGTGGTGTGATGTGGTAAACAATATCTTCTACCTACTTTACTACCTTCTTACCTAGGAACCTACTAATCGTAATTATTCCTTACTTTACGTTAGTTATCATTTTTTCTGTGCTAAAGTTAAGATATGAAATGAATTAAACACTGTATAGGTATACAGTACAGTAGTTATGTATTAAAATTTTCTCTTAAGCCTTCTTAAGCTCAACTTTGTGCCTTGGCCCAATAGTATATCTTTTATAGTGCGCTTAATTTACATATAATATCTATCTTGTGTTATTTACTATGTACTACTGTAGACTGTAGTCATTATCACTCTGTTGTTGTTACTTTGTATACGTGGTATGGTAAATAGTAGGAAAAATGAATGTAAATGTGTAAACGTGATTCGTTTTGCTTTGAGGGCAAATGTCAATTGTGTTTTGTTTGGTTTTTGTAGATTTCAATCGAGTTTACTTTATCTTAGTTAAGTTTAGTTAGTTAGTTACAACTACAACACAACTATACTTCACTTTACATAAATACCAACACATATCTTTATTCTCGACTTGAGTTACTTGACACATCTACTTAATCTAGACGTAAATGCACGTTCCATTCCTGCCAAACGACTAACACCAAGCCAAAATCTAGCTATCTGATTCATCGTTCATGTGTCGTACTTTATTTTAGTTTAGTATCTCTAAATCGTACAGGATGTAAAATGTCACGAATCTACATACATAGGAAACTTTTAGTACTTTACTTGCAGCGCTTTTAGTATTAACATTTTAACATGCAAGCAACAAACAAGCCAAAGCCAAGCCAAATCAGGCTTGCTCTCACTCTGTCCTAGCCTGGCCTGGCCTGGCCTGGCCTGGAGAGCAAATAATATTTCGTACACAATAATATTACAATTTACATACAAATACAACTTACCTTGCCCTAAGTGAGAATTTACAAGCATGTATGTATTTATTTTCTATGTATATAGTTAGTTATCTGTAAAAGTTGAGAGTTTAGAGCAAGTCTTCCCTCGGGTAATGCAAAGCAGTTGTAGTTTTAGTTTACTTGCTGACCTGGGTAGTTTAGTTAGTTAGTTTGTTTTAATTTCTTCCGGAACTATTGTCAAAAGTTTATTATGGCAGAAATCTTGTTAGGCGAGCCAAACAATAGACAAATGGCGAGTCTTTCTGCTAAGATACTAAATAAAGGAAAACAGGATATCTGACAATGAACCTAAAACACAGAATATAATTACATTTGGGTAAAGGGCACGACAAAGAAGCTAAAGCTCTAAAGCAAAATCAGCTTATTCTTTGTATCTACTGTTATAACATGCCAACATGCCGTGCCTTACTGTGTGTAATGTGCATCTGTGTTTTAGAGCTTGATGTTTTTGTTTCTTTGCTGTAAACCAGACTTCAGGGTTTAATGATCACCTTTAGTAGGTTTAATAGTTCAGCCCGATTGTAAATTGTAATCCGTATTATATTACAGACATTGTACTATTGTCAGTATATATCTTTGTCAACTAAATTCTCTATGTTTTATGGTTACTTTAGTACATATAAGCAAACGTTACACTTTACAAACAATAAGTCTTAATGTTCTGTCATGTATTTGTAATTTACATTTATTATTTATAAAATGTCGCTACATATGATAAAAGCCATCGTCACTAGTGTCTATAAGGTCGGAAGGCTATATTTTCCTTAAAAAACTGTTTTGAATCTCCTGATATTTCTCATGCTCATGCTGTTAAAAATAACATACATGCGATACATTCAATTTATTTTTAGATTTTGCAGAATCAGCTATGAATTTAGGATCATATAACATTTTTCGGTAAGGATAACGGTCTTCTTACCTTTTGGATATTCTTGTCTTTGGCATATACGAAAAATAATTGCATACATACCATTTAAGCATAAGTAGTAAAGGAAAGGTTATAAGGGTAAGAGACACATTACTGTATATAGTACATAATATATGTATTGTCATGTTGAGAAAAAGATTAGTTAGTTACCTAACAGTCTACTGTGCCTACATTTACCATTTACGCTAGAGAGTAGAACAAGAACAGGACCGTGAAAGGTTAGGCAGTTACATTTCATATATACAGATACAGTAGGTGTAGTGTAACGTACTACGCATAAAGAGCTCCTCGTTCATTATTCATTACAATATTAGCGTGGCTTCCTTTTCATCTTCGCTAATATTAATATTCATTGAATAAGTCTTGTCGTAGTTTAGTTTGTAGTCGTGCCCCTTGTCTTCAAACTTCAAACACTTGACTTTACTTGACTCAACTCAACCCAACTCAAGTCCTTAACTTTGAATGAATAGAAACATGAACTTGCGTATTTTTGATGAATAGTCCTTGTGTTGTGTACTGTACTGTATGTACAATATGTATTTATGTATGTATGTATGTAGTTCATTCATTGTAGTATCTCTACTGTATTGTGTGTAGGTAGCTTATGATTCTAAATTCTAAAGGAAGAGGAAAGCAAACAAAAATTTATATTCTTGAGTAAGAGTATAAGAATAAAGGAGCACTATGAATTAAGTACGCATAACATTACCTTGCCTATCCATTAAACTTTGTTTTGTATAATAATTCTTTTCTCTACTGTACATTACAGATAGGTAATAGGTACTCTGAATCTAAATTCTGAATTCATTGTCCTCAAGTTGATATGTCTGTGTGGTGCAATGCAGTGTAATGTAATCTATGATACTTCAATCTCAACTCAAACTCAATTCTACTTTACATTCACAAAGAATTCTAATTCAGAGCTCTGCTTTATTTTATGTAAATGATAAAGCTAAAACTCAATTAATTACCTCAGGAAAAAACTTAGCATGTACTGTGAACATTTTGAATACAAAGACAAGTATGTATCTGTTTGTAATATAGTGTGATGAATATGCAATATGGGCTTCTCTTCTTTCAGTTCCTTATCCTTCTTCAGTTCATAACCTTCACTTCAGTGTGGCATAGCAAAAATATATAAGGAATAAACAATGGGCGAAAAATAAAAAACCTGTGGGTAGTTTCTGCAGATGAAAGCCAAGCCAACACTTATTATATAGGCACTGTTTTTTCAGCCTGTTAACTGCTTCATTGAGGAAATAATTCAACAAACATCAAGTTTATTTTTAGATGTGCTTTGCAGTATACTCCTAATCACGTTCTACCTTTACAAAACTACAAACTACACAGCAGATGCTAAAAATTCTATCACATAATAATATTTGGCAATAAATAGCGTTCAACCATTTACTAATAAAATAAAGCAAAATAATTTAATGTCAATAATCGTTAACACAGGTTGGTACGTCAAAATAATTTGCAGATGAAAGAATTATGTATCAAGCTTGAAAAACAACACTTGTTGGTAAGAATATTGTACTCATTTCTAAGTACGTATTGAAAGCCAAAATTCTTTCCAAATTATAATAATAAAGCTGAACTCCCCAACCCCAATTACCGTGACTGAAAAATGACTATTAATTTTTTGTCCGTCATTTTCCCAATAAACTCGGCAATTTTTCCACTGTATAGGTATGTAAAGGTATATTTAGTTTGAACAATGGTATTTTGCAATTTTATTTGAATATTGCAGAAGAATTAGCAGCATACGCCTTTTTGCTCGATAAGTTTACTCTACGATAGAATAAAAATGTTTCCAAGTTTTAAGTTCCTAAAATAGAGTATAAATGATTGCATTTCATGGACGTGATGTGTGAATATGCACAATCTAAAAATACCTGCACACATAAAAATAAGTGTTCTGTGTACTGTACTATTTAAATTTAGTATTTTATTTAACTCTTTCTCCTTTCACTGCTCACTGGTTTTGCTATTTCTTTATGTAGTGTACATAATACACTTCATTGCATAAGTTATCCCATACAGAGCGAGTGAGTGATTCCTATGTTTTCCTATTTCACGTGTTTGAATTTCAACGATGTTGTCATTTCTATGGTTCTATGCCATTGCCATACCTTACCGTGCAGAAGAACTTTCGTTTTTTCCGGTCGTTGTAGATTGTATTGCGTAATGTGAATGTATAACATTCTATATTCTGTATTTCAAGCCTTCTACCTTCCTATTCCTGCTCCTTTTAGATTTTGCATTGCGTGAGAATGTACAGTTCACTACATTGTGCGTAGCTCACTTGAGTGACGGAAATGAGCTTACTTTTAGAGTTTAGTATATAAGTAGTATTTAGTATAGTGTATAGTGCAATGTAGAATAAGAATAAAGTTCGTCTGTTCTGTAGACTTTTACTGAATTGAACTGGTTAGTATAGTGTAGTGTAAATATGCGTGCGATATGGCAGTGGCATGGCATGGCACGCACTGCGTATGTGTGTATGTATGTACATTGAAAATTGCGTTTCTTGTCTTCTTGTCTTGAGTTACGCAAAGTTGGGCTGGTCTGGCCTGGTTTGGTCTGGACTGGCACGCTTGCTTGGCTAAATCGACTTGAATGTTGAATATGTACTTATAATATTAGACTTGTAGGTTGTAGTAGGTATCGCGTCGCCGTTATCGTTAGCACTAGCACACCCGACCCAACGCAACGCCCGGGTTTTCTTTCCTAAGGTTACACTTACATTTCCTTTTTGTGAATTCTCCTCTTTACAGTTCACTTCATACTTATACTCCTTAGGTACATTATAATATTCATCTGTAGTCTCTTGTGTAGAATGTAGGATTGAACAAGAGTGGATTGAATGCTGTATGTATTTTACTTTTACATCACTTACTTAGACTTTGGTGCAATACTGTAGTTTACAGTTTACAATATACTCTTTTAAGGGAGTTTCTTTTGGGACTACTATTATTATGCCGTGTATGCACTACATAGAAATATAGATATATTTATACCTAGTACAGAAAGAGCTCAAAACCGATGTTTTCACAGTCAGTAGCTTTATTTTTACTTTGTGCCATTGATGCATAATATTGCAGTGTTTCATGCCTTTCATCCAACTATAGATACTCAGAACTCTTTTTAATTTCGATAAATGTTATACAGGTCGAGTCAAAATGGTTGTAAAGTTTTTGATTTATTTTGTCAAGTCAGATATTTTCAGTTAATTTGGATTTTAAAGTGTGTAGTTTGCCCAGGAACATGGCATTTCATTTTTCAAGAAAAAAAATTTTTTAGACATGAAAAATGTAAAGAAGATACATTTTGCAGTTCGTATTCTTATTAAAATAAAAAAAATTACACCTATACTGGATTTTGCATGTAATATTTATTGTGAACTAAATATTTTGCATTGTCTCCGAGTGATACTTTGACAGAATAAATTCCATGTATTTTAGTGTCAGATTGTACTTAACTTGACTGGACTCAAGAAAATAATTTTTCACAATGCATTTGGCTAGAAGGACTACAAACACAGAGATAAAAAATGTTTTCATTTTTTGCTCTTTGTTTGCTGCGCCTAGAAATGTAGATTAGGTTTTTTGTACTTTGTGTGTTGTCTTGTCACGAAAATCGCACTCTTCCTTCTTCATTTCCACTAAAGATGCTTATCGTGGTTTACTATTTGTCTTCTCTTGTGTTGTGTTGTGCTTTCTTTGAATGCTACATAAAATGTTGAGATTTGTCCTTTTAAGTATACATTTGCTGAAGAGTCTTTACTATTTACTTATTTTTCATGTAATCACATGAAATGCGAAGGAAGTTGAGTTGAATAGTTGAATACTCGTTCTCGTTTTGGTATAAATACTAGTAAGTAAGTAGAAACATAGCAATGCAGTACACGTTACGTATGTTTGTTAGTATAAAAAAGCATCAACCTTAATATGTCGAGTTTGACTAGGTAATATCATTTTATTTTACTGTTAGATAACATAAACATTAGATATAATGGTAGGAAATGCAATGGAGTTCTTTCAAAAGAGAAAAGTGTATTGTCAAAGGATTGTGATGTCATACATATACGTCTTGATGGGATGAGATTATTGTTTAGATTTGGTTTCCGTAATGTTGTCTTTACTTATATTTGGAAGTTCGATTTCCATTTCTGTCTCTAAATACGATAGATAGGATCTTTGTTTATTCGTTTTCAGATTTGTGAGTAGGAGGAGGAGGGAAGTAGACATAAGGCTCAATTGAGAGAGTTAGAAAGATCTATGTTTATTTAAGAGTATACGTCAGGGGCACATTTAACTATCCGGCATGTGGTTACACTTACACCTGTATTACTAATTTAATTTGTACTAATACCTTTACCTTTATGGAAATCTTCTACAGAATTCTTTTTTTCTTCTTCAATGTTTGGAGTTTGGAATTGAAGCAAAAGGTTTTAATTGTTTTGGTAAATTATTTATTAGCCATCTTTTGCCACAAAATATTTGCATAACTATTTTGGGAAATTGGGCCAAAGGTTTTTGGCAAAAATTAACTTTTTTAAATGCAAGTTTCTCTTAAAACTTCTGTAAAATATTATGGCAGCTTATTATTATATAAGTTATGGCTTTAGCTACTCCATTAGAGATCATATCTGCCGTTGACATATATTCAATCCACAGAAATTTATTTGCTGACTGATGAAATAAAGCTGCGTCTCCTCCTTTTGTTCAAAAAAGAATTTTCGTCATACCTAGTTAGGAATGGAGTTCCTCCTCTTTCTGTTGTTTGTATTCAATTCTATTCCTCTCGTTCTTGTGGGTGCCCTAACGAAAAGTGAGAGAGAGTTGTTATAAAAACAGAAGCTGCCTAAAAGTTAGGAAATAGACGCGTGTGTATATAAATAAATAATGATATTACGTATTATTACGTTTCTAGTGTGAAATAATAGAGTCCTACCATTATGTATACAGATAGAGACAAGAAAAAAGACAGAGAGCTCCTAGCTGTTAGCTACTGTACTGTCATTGTGAATTATTTGTGTGGGTGAGTCACTATTAGAGTTCCCTACCGATATAATATAATTCAAAAGGATAGAAACGTGCTGTAGTGCAAATCGAAGGCAGGGAATCGAACGGAGAACTAAATATACGATGACAGATCCTTGGAGACCAAAAAGACATAATGTATTTCAACTCAAGTTCCGTAGGCATCGGCATAGATGTACGCCCAGATTAGTTTGGCAGAATCAAAATCATAGCCATCCCAAGCCCAACCAACCCAAAGCATAACGTCCGATTGCATTGCTTTCGATGCTTTTCGTGAGTTAGGTAACTCTGTCTGTATACACATGTACATTATGCGAAGTTATGTGATGTGATGTGATCGTAAAGTGGAAGGCAGATGAAAAAGATGAATTTCTTTTTTCTGGACTATAATACAATACAACCTTCTTATATGGAAAATGGAAAACCTTGTGTGTACGTTGTAAGAAGCAAAAGTGTTGCTATAAAAGTGGTTTGGTTTGGTTTGATATGGTTAGAGTTTAATACATTTTAAATAAACTGCCTGCTGATAAAAACTATGTAATAATATAATACGTAATGCACGCATACATGTCATAGGCGTATTTTTCCACCTGGCAATGTTCCTTAGTATGATACACCTTTTGCTTTTTAAGGAATGCTTCTTAAAGTGAAATTAAAATTGGTAGTGCACTTACTGTTCGATTCTTTAAATGCTTTTTATGCTCAAAAAATTGTTAAATAATTTCATGTAACTCACACTTAAAATTTTTAACAGTATTTCTGAAGCACTGTAGAAATAAAGCCTATAAAAAATTATATTTCTATAAACCTAACCTAAACTAATTTTGTTAAAAATAAAATGAATGCTAAAAGTGGTAACCAGATGTTGGTTTCCTTTGCCTAATGGAGTTATAAACCTATAACACGAATCATAGAAAAATTCGCACTTTAGTGACTGCATAAAAGACATTTTAAAGTGAATAATGCTCTTGTACAATATTACTACATAAAGCATAATGGCAAATGGAATTATGACAACGATTGATTTTTAACATGTGGTCTAGTCTGTTTTGGTCTGGTCCTGGTCAAGTCAACTCTTGTTTGCGGTTTTCCCATTCACAATTATTTAGAATGCGAATTTGCGAATGGTTTCACTTCAACCCAGGCCAATGCAACTGAAAGCGAAATTATTGTTAACTTTTTAAAGTTTAGTCTTCCTTATGTTTTCTAAATGTCATGTCACTTAATGGTTAGATTTGGGTTTGGGTAGGGCATGGATTTGCTTTGTTGTTGTGTTGTTTTAGTCCTTGGAATGCTTATTAAGTTTCGCTGGGGTTTTTTCTGCCCACCAAGTAGGGATATATTATGCCATTAATATTATTATAGCTACTGTAGTAGTACTAATTCGTACACATATCTATAGCAATTGTAAAGGTAGTAATATCCTTTAATGCACCACTAAATACTAAAGACTATATAAATTTTACAGGCTAAGGTTGTCACTTTGTCATTGATATTGCAAAATGATTTTCATGATTAATATTTTAAAAGCTGCCTTTCACTATTATCTATCGCTAACTGTCTTTGTTATTGCTATTATAACTAGCAACACGTATTTATGGAGTCTATTGTCTTTCTGTTTGTACAGCAATGCAAGGATAATATAGTTCTTATGGTATGTATAGCATGCAGCAATTTGTAATGTATTAAAAGTTAAGGCAAATTAAACTAGAAAAAATTTAAGAGCATAATAAGACATAAACCAAGAATTATTACTGAAATCATTTGCGAATTGTTGATTTATGAATCTCACAGAATTTGTCTATCCAATAAATGTCTAGCTATGCCAATTAATGCATTTGTATCTAATTCCCAACTCCTACTTCGTTTTACGTATTCTATTAAAATTACTATTGAGAACCCCATAATCTGCATTTTTTGTTGATGAAGGAATTTCTGATTACTTTGCTAAAAAAACAAGGACGTCAGTATATATCTAATTAGTCGAAAAATTGGTGTATAAAGCAAAGTACCTTAAGTAAAGTGACAAATAAAGATTACTATACACAAATCTAGTCGTAAAACGCTTCTTGACATGTTTGTACTATATTGTTGTGTACTGAAAACTTTTCCTATCTATAAAAGCATGTATTATTTACTATTGAATGTATTTATCTTTTTACATTGAAGCTGTTTTGTATTTGATATATTAGCATCTGTGCTGAATTTGCCTTATTTAGTTTAATGTTTGGAAGAGCTGTCAATGTTTGTTTTCTAAAGGGATAAAAAACATTTAACTTTATTAACGAATGAGTTTAGCTTATACATAAGGTACATTCTCTACATTCTACATCCACATTCATGTCTTAGTAAAACAGATAGACAGCTGAAGTTCTCACGCTCATCCAAGTCCAACCAAAGTTCTATGATCGTAAACTGTGAGTCTGTCTGTTCTGTAAGTCAAGTCAACTGAGGCCATTCATATTGAATGATGGCGACTTAAATTGTTCTTCTGTAGATTCTACATACATCATTATTGTACTTTTTTGTATTATTGTTCTCCCTCTGAAATATTGTATGTACTGATTTCCTTAACTGGTTTGGTTTGGTTCTGTGTTCTATGGCTATGGCTACCTAATGCAATTATTCTATTCTGAATTCATTGTACTCCCTGTGTATGGGTAAAAGTGTACATATGCCATTGCCTTATGCCTTAGCATGTAGTGTGTGTATGTAAAGGAAATTCCCCAGCTGGTCAAACTCTCACAAAGAAATTACAAAGAGAAAAAGAACAGCAAATACTACATACATACGTACATAACATAAGTATCTACCAAATTTTGTCAATTATTTCTGTTGTTATTATTTCATGAACACCTGCCTTAATGAGTTTCGTTTGCTTAACAATAATTTCTGCTTCTAAATAGTAGATACATAGATTCTGCTTTATTTTACGGTGTATAATTGTACCTACTAAAAGTAATTTAACTTTTGTATTTAAGATTTTAAGCAAGAATGAAAATTATTTATACAGGCCAGGCAGTCTACTGTAGTAGAACGATGGGATGTGGTTCGGTTGGTTAAGCTCAATGTTAAATTTAAGATGCTGCAACTTCGTGGATGTAGATTGTAGATGTAAATGTGTGTTTAGTTTAGCTACTTAGCTTTAGGGCATATAAAGTAATACAAAAGAGCAGAGCAAAGGAGCAGAGAAAACCACGTGGCCTGGCATTCAATTCACGTTCAATCTCATCGGAAGAATTCCTTATGGAATTGCATAAGCGTATGTTTCTCTATTGTCTTCTCCTGTGTGAATAAAATAATACAAGAGTAAGTAAGAAACTAGGATTATGTCTTGCAGTTCAAGTTGAACTTAACTCTTTCCTTATTATATCAAGTTGTTATTTGGTAGATAGTATATATATATATATATGTAGGTAAAGCCTAAGTAAAGTAAAGACTTGGCCGAAGGCATTATAATACACTTTACACTATGCATCTCCTTTTGCTACAGCTACAAAACATTACACAACACAACACATGAAAAATATATTGCAGCAGAGTACAATAGAATGGACAGAGTACATAAGTAAGCTGGGTTATCCCTATCTCAGAAGACAACAGAATATCCTGCAGCACATTTACGTTCATGTCTTTAAAGGTCGAACTGAAATATGTATGCATTACTATTACTGTGCTATATACTATTATAAAGATGATCCTTCCTTTTGTTACAAATATCCTTCTTCAGATTCTGTGAATGCATTTTATAAGTATTTTGGTTCTGGTCTGAAGTCTGAAGTCTGAACTGAACTGCTGCAAGACATTAACTTTACATTACACTACACTACAAATACACTACGCTACAAATAAATGCACGTACTGCATCAAAGATGCAGATCAAAGCATAAAGTGTAAAGTTTTTACATATATATCTAAAATCGTATATTACGTATACGTTTTCTGTTCTGAACAAATAATATGTATGTTTAGTTTAGGTACAGTTCCTAGTGTTTTGTTTTATGCTGTTAAATTGTCAGAGGACACGCAAAGCAACTTAACGAACTTTAACAAACAGAATAAATAGTTACCTATGTACGTACAATTATGTACAAGTACAAATGTAGTGCAAGGCAAATGCAAAATGCAGTCTTTCTTTTAATGACCCCATACTTTACTACAAAATGAAATAATAAATAGTATTTTTCATAGCGTTTTAGATTTCTTTGGATATATATGTAGAGGCTTTTAAGTAAATATTGTATACGATAAGGTAGTGCATAGCAAAGAAATAAGTGTTAACTTTGCATTTGCATGCACCTCGAGTTTTTTATAGGTAGCTAAACTAGCCTGGCCTGGTCTGGTGTAATATGGATTAGGTAAAGTTCAAGTAAAAATCTTTCTTAACATCAAATTGTGCACTACGTGACCATGGTTTTGTTCAAGGTTTGCACAATGTCACTTTTGTGCATAAATACTACGCATATTTAGGCAGTGCAGATTATATTGACTTAAGACAGGGTTATTTATAATGCTATAGAAGAACCAACTGAAATTTGCACTTAACTGAAACCTGCTACACGGAGAAAGGAATTCAATGTAGTATAGTATATTACGTACTTAGATTAATCCTAGACTTTTATCTAAGATTTTATCTAAGTGAGAAATAAACTTAATCATTTGTTTGTTACTTATCTGGGTTGGTTTCTTCTGGTATGAAGGAAAGAATTCTAATATATTACATTTGCTGAAGCAATATGCAATTTCTGCAAAGGCAACCTAAACTAGAATTGTATTTCCGTCGTCAGCAGAAGGCTTAACGTTTATAAGTACAGAATAACGTAGACTGTGAGTAGTAGACTTTCATTGGAATACTGCACTACCGCAAATGCATAATTTTTATAGGCCATACCATTTCAGTTTGTTATGTTGGCTTTGCTTTGCTCAAGAATGTATTCTGCACGAGCAGGAAAAGGATCTCGAGCAGTTTATACCGTATTTATATCAGTGTCCTTGTACTATACAGTTATTTAATACCTTATAAAGAATGAAACTGTTCAAATTAGTCTGCATTCCTCTTTTTTAATGTTTAAAGTGGAGATAATGGCTCTGAATAAATTCAATCTGTTTTAAATTAAATACGCTTACTAATGACTCAGTGTTTTAATTTCATTCGATTATTAATAACGAAATGAATCATATTTAATGACTAACTAATCCGTAATTCCAAGATGTAGTCTGCGTTGTGTCATAGAAGTCATAATCGTAATAAGATTAAGAGAAACTAGTAATAATAGTTTTACATGTAACCCATATCTCATTGAGTCATTTGAGTGATTAATTAGTTTGTTGATGAACATCTCTACGCATTTAGAATCAAATGTAAATAATATGATATAATATGTCTTTAAAAAGAACAGAATAATGATAAAGAAAAAAGTAAGAGCAAAGTCCATTCTTTATGTCTTCCATCTGAGGATCAAAGTTCACTTTAGTATGCAACACAACAACGTAACATTAACCTTAACATCAAATTGTAAACTGAAACATTAACGATGTGCTATGCTAGCACAGATAATTTTGCATAAAGTATTCTCATCATGGGTCTTTATGGTGGAAATGACTTGTTAATTTTGTTTTGATTGGATTTAAATGTTGTTTGTCTAATTCTAAGTACCTCGTTAGTTATACGTAAACTGTCTACTCTGGTATGATCCAGATCCAGATGAGATTTCCTAGGGTAATGATCACGTAATCACGAAATGTAATAGTAATTTACTTTCAAGACTGCGTGGTAAAAAAGTCAAGTTTTGTCTATATTTGGTATTATGAGTCTTCTAAAGTTTACTGAACGAAAGCATATGTACTAAGGAAGACCTTATAGGAATAATAAGTTAAGACGGAAAGCACACATCACCCGTCAAGATAATTCCGGTTAAGGTATTTACCTACTATAAAATACCTGGTGTGCACTAGTGTAGGTAGTGTCTATTTGTTATTCTACTGAATGAATCTTTTCTGTTTACTGTCAGATAGTAGCGATAGGAAGAAAACAAAATCTGAGCTACTGACTTCTTAATGGTAGTTTCCATTAGGACTTAGGAGTGGAAAATAATGCTATATGAAATAGTTCAAGACAATATCTACGTAAGTGAAGTGAACTGATTTTAAATTATGATTTCAAACAGAATTAATTCTGATGTAAATAATTTATGCGCAAGATATGCTTAAATGTGTACGTGTAAGGGAAAATTACTATTGTGCCCACTTAGTTAAGTAGTTATGCTTATAATTAACTAATAATTATGATTTTACTTAATGTATTGTTACAAGTAGCGATAATGCATATTGGATTGCTTTGCTAACGTAAGCTATTGCTAGTAAAACCAAACCAGCTTCTCCTCACAGCTAGTACATATATTCATTGTTCATGCAGAAAATGTTTGTACAAATAATTTAAATTCAGGCTGAATCTTAACGCACCATTTGAATTCATGGTTGGATTTAACGTAGTTTCGTACCAGGGGTCTACAGTATACAGGAGGAATAAACTTTTTTTGTATTTCATTACAGTGGATATTGTTTAAAGCAAACGAAACTATTAGTTGTGTTTCTGTGTTCTTGTGTTGTGATGTGAGATAGCAGGAAATGCTAATAGTCCATCAAACTTTAATTATTACTAACGTACATTAACATTACGTAGTGAGTTGGCTTTGGCTTTGGCTTTGGCATTGGCTTAACTTTTAGCTTGACTTTGGCTTTGGCATCCTTTCACACAATATTATACAACCTGGACTGGTTCAGGTTCCTTGGTTTGGGTTAGTAGTTTAGTTTACCATGAACCGACATTATGAATGTATGTAATGTATGTACATATAGTTACTTATTACTTATTACTTGGCATCTTTACTATTGTTATTTCGTTTGACTGCTAAACTACTATGTAATTGTGTGTTTGAATTAAAAAGGAAAGGTCGTGCCCGTAACTTACTTACATTACCTACTACTACTACGTTAGTTCACTTGAGAGTTGAGTAGACTTGACTTGAGTTCTCTATGGGGATAAGTAGGCTGTAGGTAGGTAGTAACTTTAACTTGGGGGAACGAAATGTGTGTTGGTGTGTCATGTCAATTTCAATTTATGATCTGAGTAATGTGCAATGAATTTAAGATGACAGCTTGAGCTCTAAAGTAACTTCGGCTCGGCTTGACTTGACTTGGCTCTTCGGTTTATGAAAAGTTTTTTAGAGTCTGTATTCTGTATACAGAGTATAATGTTATATCATAGCCATGTCATCTGCAGATTTCATATAACAAAGGAGAAAGAAAGCCAAGGCCTTCCATTCCATTAAAACGTAAACGCTCCATCCCCCAGCCAGTATATTGTATTATGTTTGTGTGTCAAAAATGGTATTACTTTCGCTGTTATTATTACAAGTTAGCAGCTAAGTATATAGTTAGTATCGTAAATCCTACTATCTGATACGTGTATCTGAAATCTGAAGTGAAGTTCATGTCGGTATGTTTAAGAAATTGAAACTGAGGCAGTATTACATAAATATAATGTGGTATATTATGTAGGAATGCGCCAAAATTCACGGAATATTGTATACAATGCAATGGAAATACTTAAAAAAGGATGCTACATAATATAAATATAAGAAGCTACAGAACAGAACACGGCTTGAGGAGAGGAAGTAATGTATTTAATAGGGAGAGAGCCCTTTTATGCATCTGTAGCTGAAGACAGAAAAGAAATAAATTACTCCATGTTTCTCTTTATTTATTTATATTTATTTATGATCTTGGGTCTGGATTGGTTTAGCATGGCTTGAAGTGATGCTCCTGAATAAGATTCATTGGATTCTTCTACTTCTAAATGTTAAATGTATAGCAGGCATTGCTAATGTAATGTGTTTCTTCTGCATACATCAGGTATATATTTATATGCTGCTATTATTAGGAACTTTACGGTTGGCTGGTCCTGGTCCTGGTTCTCAGTCCTGACGTATTTATGTACCGCTACTTTTAGTAGAAAAGAAGATACATAAAATATACATTAAGGATAACAAGAATATAGGTAGCTTATTTGTTAGAGATCTAAAAGTGTGTGCAATATCTATGTAGGAACTGATACTGTACTTCTTCTAGATAAAAAATTCGACGATTTAACCAAAGGGTCTGGTGTGGTCCTGGAATATATTTGTGTACAGTAAAGACTGTACTGTAAACTGAACTACATGTATGTACATGTACGTATTCAAACTACCATCAGCATTCCTATATATATTTTTCACAGATAGGAGCTGAAAATGGTATTTCGATCGATTTTGTTTTCTTTTCTGCTAGGAGTGGGATTGGATTGGATATTCCTTTGTAATCGGTTCTATTCTATAACTCTAGCTTCTAAGCATTACAAATTGAATAGTGCAAGGGCAGCAAGCCTTATAGGCCAGAGGAAGGCAGATCCAAGCCAAAGCAAGCCAAAAGGCTTCAATTCAAGACTCGAGTCAACTCAGCACTAAAACATCGTTTTAACTCTTTGTGTGATTTATATCCTTTTAGAGTTGAAAAAGAAAGAAAGGCATGGCAAAGGGTAGGAGGACACTTCCAAGATTTATCGGCTTCGCTAATCGACTTTACGTTCATTTATTGTAATTTTAATGCTTCTTGTGGCCTGGCGTGCCATGACCGTGGCTCTTCCTTCTTCGGTTCTTATTTCATCTTCTCTGTCTGTTCTGCTACGTTATGTTATGTTACGGTTGTGGTCGAGGTTGCTACGTACTATTTAGCAAACGGTTTTATTCGGAAACTTGTCACTTAACTCGTTGAATATTTTTATTGATGATTCAAACATTCAAATTGATTTCAACACCTGAGTGTATGAAATGATATGAATATAATTAGTCAAGCTTACTAACAATGTAGATTACACATAATATATAATTCCTGAATAATCCAATTAAGTCTATTTTTGATTTGTTGGGCTGTAGTGTTCTGTTAAAATCTGCTAATCCCACGCATTCGAATAATGTACATATTTAAATCTTTATATTAGTATATAACGACAATGAACCATTCTGTAGAAAAATTTGTGCAAAAATGGGACACTATATACTAAAGTTCCCATAAAATAGTGTTAAAATTCTAAAGAAATTATGCTGTATTTCAATTCTTAAAGTTCTCTGCAATTCTCAACATCTTATATCTGTACTTGTGCGTGTTACGTATACAAATACTATGCAATCAAATTATTCCATCGTTGTTCTGCTCTATCTGTATTTCTTTGTATTGTATAGGTAATGCATTTGTTTGTTTTGCCTGTGTAAGCAAAATGTATTATTTTGCAATTGTAATTGTAAATACCGTTTCTAGGATTCATGTTCGTGTCTTATATTATTTCGTCCTCAAATTAAGTGAAGCATGAAGAGAAATAAGCGTTTTTCGTAGAGAGGCTCAGGTCAATGCAGTTATGTTATTTAAGTTTGAAATTCAACCAGTTTTCAATGTTGTTTTATTTCCTCTTGACATTCAACATCCTGCAATACCTATCTAAGTAATACATGTACAAGTATTGTCACACATATTGCTTATTCCATAAGTAAATGTACACTATTTTACTAGGTAAACGATTTTCTATATAAAAATACCTATATACCTAATGGTAAGTTTATTGCAAACTTATGTGTAATTTACAAAGGATTTGCAAGCGGAATAAGTAAAAATTGTGGTTAAGGGGAAGGCGAATTATTTCTTTTTGTAAGTACAACCATAAGAATTTTTGCAATAGGTATACATAGGTTAAGTTAGTTAGTGTTAGAGTTATAGTATGTATACTAAGTATATAGTGAAGTGAAGAAAGGGCCAAGTAAGCAGGAGATCAATGCTTGAATTGAAATTCAATGACATGACATAACATGAACATTGAACACGTTGATGTTGATGTTGATTCGTCGTTGAGAGGGTTGAGCTGAACATCAAGTCAGTGTCCTGTAGTTTGTAGCTTTCTTGACTTGACTCGTGTAGAGGTAATTTTGTTCTGAAGGCGCCGCAAAATATTCCCATAGAATTACAGCATTCTTTTCATGAAGGGAGCATTTGTATTGATAATACTGTGTTTGAGAAGCTAATTAGTGTCTTTCTTTCATTATTATTATCTTGTATACATTAGAATACTTATAAGTGATATTATTATATAGGCTATGCATATTATATCACAGAGGAATATCTTTAGAAAAAGTTGTGTGAAGTCTGCAATAATTACAGGCTGCAATCAAAATCAGCCTACGCACACTTACATTTACATTGAAGAAGTATGTAAGTATATGTATTACAAGTTAGGATCAAAGAATATTACTGCCTTGGATGTGAAGTTAAGTTAAATAAACTTATTCTGTTGATGTTGGTTTTGATTTGGCTGTATATATAATAGTAGTAATACATACTATATTGTATAGTTTTGCTTTTCAAGTAGAAAAGTTTCCTGATTTTGATTAGTTAAGTAACTAAAGAAAAGAATATATCTCCTTCCTTATGTATGGATTTTAATTGAACCCGTGCCTTGCTTGAACTGCGATGAACTGATTTGAACCTAATGTATTTTAGGGCTTTAGTTGACAAACAGTGTTTTAATGAATTTTTATTCATACCACTTTTATATAGCTAATTGAATACTGTATCATATGCATTTATACTAAAGTATAAAATAATAATATCAAAAAGCCAGGCCTTAGTATAGAAAAATGACTTAGTTTTAGTTAGAGCTAGTTAAAAAAGTAAAAGAGATTATTTTGTTTCCTACTGCGTAGATCGTAAATGGCAATAGTAAATATAGCGAAGGATCCGAATTGGCTTGGCATGAAGTTATGTTATGAAAAGGAAAAGTATCCATATGACACAGACTATATTAGATCTCATGACATGACATGTGCAGGCTATTTATTATTATGTTTCTAATCTTAGTCTCTATACTTATGTATCTATATTATGTTATGGATGTCTCCTAGCTGAGTTCCTTTTGCAACTACGTTTCACTATCTGTCAAGAAGGATAATAATATCTAATAGTGAGACATATGAATAAATTGCATTCAGATCATCTTGTATAATAAATATGTACTTTATAAATATATTTTAGCTTAGAGTAGAGCTAGCATACTTTAACAACTTGTATTTAGGCGAAAGCAACGCAATATATCCATATAGTATCATACCTACCACTACCATATGTTCGAGAACTTTATTCTGAACAGACTTGTTGACAAGATTTCTCCATGACAAAACTCTTTTGCTCGCCTTAGCATCATTATGATTTGGTCGAGTTGAATTGAATTTACTTTCTTTGACTCGGCTCGTTTTTTTCTGTTTGTCATTTGATTCCATGCTGTCGACAACTCCAACACGGTATACTATAATCAGGCATATGTCGTAGGCACAAGGGACACCTTGTTTAGCCATTTCTGTCATTCATTTTGCTTCTTCAATGTTTTGAGTCTTATAAAGGTAAATAAAGTAGAAAATTGATACTACTATTAGGGTCTGTAATCTTTTAGAACCAAAATGTGGATGCATTACTACAAATAGATAATTTTATCAAAAGATGCGTCATTAAAAGAAATAAAAAAATCTTTATAAACACGGACAGTTTTACTTTAATTTCGTTTCGTCACAATTATCTGAGAGTTGCAAAATTAGGAAAAGTTTCTTTGTACCTGGGGGTATCCTGTGGGACTACGACATATATATTATACTTTGTAAAATAAAGATATAGTACTGTACACAACTTTGCCATCGTATCAGTATTATTTAACTTGCGTTTCGCTTTTGCTCAAGTTGGGAGAAATGGAGCGATGAACGTAAATATACGAAGGTAGGTCCACATATGGATTCGGTAAAGAGAACAGTCAGGCTACAACACTAAACCAAATCAGACGAAAAGCAAATCAGTCGAAGTCGAAGCCAAAAGTGAGGAGTACAGATATTCTGTGTATAACAGGACAGCAGAGGAAAACAGAAATACATAAGGCAAAAGCCATATGGGAAGATGAAATAATATTAAATTCAATGAAACGAAACGATGAAAGGAATCAACAAGGGAAATGAGAATGTCTGCAATGTAATGTAAAGTAATATAAAATGGCAACATAACATGAGCAGATCCTTTCGTCGTAAACTTATACAAATATGACAACGACACACTAAACAGCAAACTATTATCAGTATTTCGAGATATATAGAGTAAGTAAGTAAGCAAACAGAAATATTTCAGCTATATTCATTCATTCACTAGATAGGAAGGACGTTAACACATATCATCTTTATACAATTTCCTTTAGTGCTCACTAGAAAATAGTTAAGTGGATTGTACATTACATTATCATCATTGAATAGCATGTGTCTTTTACTTCCCATCCCACCCACAGACAAAACAGCTTTAGCTTGACCAAGTTTTCATGTCGTTGTCGATGTCGATGCCGATCTCGTGTCGTTGTACCTTTTAGTGTAGTGTAATATTTGCAGAGACATTAGACATCGAGCACGAGCCATACTTATTCTACCATTTACAGTACAGTGCAATACAGTACAAGCACTCATGAAAAGATTTTATAATATTACTTACATAACATACATACTAATGCAATGTATCCTATACAAAGAAACACACATTAGCTCAAGTACGAAGCGATTTCAATTCTACTGTATACACACACAGAGATAGAGATAGAAAAAGGAAACAAGGAAATGTATGTCAGAACTAATAGGAAGAAGAGGGCGACTGTTTTGTGCAAAAAGGAACTCATATTCATTCATATACTTACTTATACGTACATAAATACAATGTATACAAATAAATGTGTTTCAGTTTGCCGTTCGTATTAGTTCGTGCTATTGCTTCAGATACGGTGTATTTCAATGTTTACTAAATTTACCTTAGCTTACGTTCTATATCTGTCATGTTACTAACATAGTCTTAGCGTAATATGTATGTTATCTTGTACTACTTATGTATTTGCTAAAGCATTCTTGTTGATATTCTTTCTCAAACCTTCGATATCCAACTTATGTAACTTCTCTTTTCAATAACCAAGCCTTCTCCAACAAAATTCGGAGCGCGTGTGTACATATTCACATTTATTTGATATGTAGACTTCGATAGTAGACAGATACTAAATGTGGGCATGTATACCTTATACATATAATACATAGTTCTTTCCAAAACTATGTACTGTAAATTCGACAGCTCAAAACTAAATTCAAGTATCTTGCGTATGTTGTAGTCAGAGACGCACGTTAGGCTGTCCCACGGCATTATCAATAATGCCTTATTTAGATGTTCGAGCAATTTTGGTCTCAAAATTTTCAAATATTCTTAAAAGATAGAAATAAGAAACAAACTATTTTCTGGTAGCTTTTGATACACTTTTGGCGTAAATCTTATATCCCTCAAGTAGAATCAAGTTACTCAAACTAACAAAAGAAATATTTGTCTATTCATGGTCGCAATCTACAATGTTTTTCGTCAATTTGGTACAGTAGCAAAAGTTTTTGACGATGTAATTTAGCAAGAGTTTGACAAAAATGTAACCTACATTATAAGAATAATTGCAAAAAATAATTTTTTTATTTCAAATTGTTGGAGGGTTCTACAGTTCTGTATAATTATTCCGTATCCTTATTGCAGAATCAAAAAGATTGTCAAAAAAGAATCAATTTAATTTTATGCGATTGTTTTGCTAATGCCAAAATTCCCCATTAGTGTTTATACGGTATTGCTATATAGATAGCCAATTTGACTACAACATGTAGTATACAAGCAAAATAAATGGAGTCAACTGTGTGAATTTCTAGAATGTAGTTTTGTATTATTGTATCGTATGCTACGTTTAGATTGTGTAAGTAGGTACATGATTTTAGTTTGACTTCTTGAATCAAGTTGGTTTTGGTTCGTTCGTGCAAAAGCGTATGTTTCTCCAAGATTGGAATAGAACTACGTTGAGTTGAATTGAATGTTGTGTATGTAGCATGTTAGGTTGTAAATTGAAGCTGTATGGTATTTTGTATGAGGAGAGAGAGAAAGAGTTTGTCCAAATGGAATTGTATATTATGTAACGTTAGAGTATGGAGTATGGACATGTGTACGATGTTGGTATGAAAGCCTTCCGTTATTATCACGCTGTTAAAGGTTTATGACATGAAACGCTACATCTGCCTCCTTGATTTAACTTTACCGAACTTTTACTTTAGTACATACTTATTACCTTGTTAGAGATATGAACGAATGCGAACGCTATTGTGTAACATACGTAGATGTAGATAGATGATGTTGGATCCTGCAGTACAGAGTACAGTAAGTAATATATTACCCAGTCAAGTCAAGTCAAGTCAGTTAATGGATGACTCTAGTTAAAATGTGGTCTTCTTTTTGGTCTTTGGTTTAGTTTAGTGTCTCTATATGGTCTCCTTGGCTCCTCTGGCTTGGCCTGGCTTGACTTGGTCTCCTTTCCTTTTGTCGTCCTTCGTTTCTATCCTATCCTATCTATTATATTTGCTCTGGTTTTCATTTCTCTCCTATGTCATGCATACAGATTCTTCGTTTTATTATTTATATTACAAGATAGCGTACCACATTGCATCGCCTTGCTCGCCATAGATTTGCTAGCGGGTATTCCATGCACACATTCCTGCAGAAAATATTAAAGAGATGTTCTTGTTTCCAAAATGCGTAGGTATAAGTAAACTACTTAGTATTATTACTACATGAGTCTTAGTCTTGCCTACATGTTTCTTTGATGTCAATGATATGTATGTTGACTATAATTTTGTTAGAAGGCTGTGGCCAAGATAAACTACTTAAACATACATAAAGAAAATCCAGCAATTCTCAATAGTGTGCTGAATCGAATCCACATTATTTATATGGAGAATTTCCTTATGTACAGATATGTACTAATCTAATAGTTACTTAACGCTCCGTGCCTAGGTTTGGCTAACATAATAAACAGACAGAAGTGAGAAGGTGAGTTCAGTTCAGAATAAGTTCAGGCCAGGCAGTCAGG
>JAQFYC010000907.1:0-43496 GCA_034694165.1 Tomocerus mixtus
CCCCCCCCCCCCCCCCCCCCCCCCCCCCCCCCCCCCCCCCCCCCCCCCCCCCCCCCCCAGCAGCGCTACGTAAAATGTGGAGCAGTTTTGTCCTCGCCATAACTCCGCCATTTGTGATCCGATCTGGGCTGAAACTTTTACTGAGGGTTGTCACATGCTTTCCCACCAGTATTTTTTTCAAAATTTTCCTAGGTTCAAATATCGCGCTTTTTTTGAAAATTTCATTATTCTGATCTGAGCAATGTGATGAAGCTATAAAATGATTTCTACAAGTATGCAGAGCTCTTAAAACAAATTAAAATTCTACAATGACAATCCTATAGAGGTACTAGTACTTTTTGGTCAAATGATGTAACCCATTATACCCAATGAATTTTAGCAATTGATTAACCAGCGTAACACAACATCGTCAAAAGGTAACCGTTTTTGACTTGTTATAAAAGCTCTGCACACTTGTATCTAGGAATCATTATCTTGCTTCATCACATTGCACAATGCACCATGCAGCGGTTTGCTAGGTGTTACAGATAAGTGGGAAGTAAATTCCTATTCTATGTATTACCTCCTCAACTAACTAAACCTCTCCTCAATCTGCTCAAAACCTCAACTGCAACACATCCCTTACTTTAACCCAATCCAGATCCAACATTTCAATCTCACACAATATTAAGGCAAACAAATTTAAATTGTGTAATTTTAAATTGGATATTCAGCAAAATATTATCAGTCGTACATTGTCTCTTAATTAAGAAGTACGTTCTTTAACACATTATAGTGTTTAATTATTTTTGAAATTAATGTTTGCGAAATGTAAGAATAGCTTGCATCGTACCAAGACTTACTGAATAAATGAATTTTATGATTTTATTGCGTTGTATGAAAGAAAAATTTCCTATGTATATTTTGTAGGGTTGAATGGACACTACGAACTTCCGAAATACTCTTCCCTCATCCAAAGAAAGATTGGGATTGGATTTGAATTTCCAAGTATCAATTGTAACTTTGCTTTGTTCGTAGATTGCAGAAGTCATGAAAAGAATGGTAAACCAAGCAAAGCACAGCAATAGACTGAATACTATCATGAGCGTAGTCATTATAGTACCTAGTTGGCGACTGTAGAGAATGACCAAAAAATTGGCAATATAAATTTGTCTTTTAATAATGAATTGGGAAATTAGAAGTGGGATACGATATACCTCATTTCCTCTGCTAACTATTATCTGCATAAATCTGTACATTTTGGAAATGTCCACTGGATTCCGAAGTTTGTCACAGCTTTGGTATTTTGGTTTGCCCCAACTGAAAACATTCAAAAACGCATACACTATTAAGCCTGCTAATATGAGTCGACCTGAACCCGAAGTTGAGGTTTTCGGAAATTATGAAGGGGTGCTCAATGCAGTTTTACTACAAATGACAATGCTAGAGTCAGAGTATAAATAAATAAATAGTAGTCATTAAACCATTACCTCATTTCATTTAAGAAGGATGTGACGAAAGGAGCAGTTATTAGACATACACTTACATGGAACATGCACAATGCATATGCGCAAAATGCAAACCAAATGTGTGCCACAGCAAGAGGAATGAAATATACATAGTTTAGTTTTGTATGATCAAGTAGCGAGGTTATGAAGAAATTATCTGCCGAAATAATGAATATGATGCCTCCAAAAACTATAGGAAAAGTGCGGCAGTTATCACAATTCCCAGAAAGAGTGTCGCATCCATTAAAGAAATCCTGTTTCGGTACATTCTTTGGAAATACTCTCCTAAAACACATTATAGTTTATGATTATTATGATCAATAAAATCGTTTATATACATAATACTGACAGTGTAAATACATACATACGTTCAAGTGGATTTGGGGCGGGGGGAGATATTTATTCAAGTGGGTCAGTCGGGTGTGCTGGGCGATGACAGTAGGGTGAAATATTAAATGTATTATTAGTAATTTGTATCAGGTGTATTAAGTGGGCCACCCACTCCACCCACTTCAGGTGGTTGAATTTGTGCATGTATGCATACCTTAGTGGAAAATCCTAGCATATAAATCTGGTAACTAACTATTTATTAATTTAAACGGGTAAACATAATTTACCAACGATCTTGACCCATCCTAAACGTTTCCACCCACTTCACTCTCCTCAATAGATACTCATGAAAGAAAGCAGGCTTGCGTACTCGTGGGGGGGGGGGGTAAGGATAATAAATAACATTAAGTAAAATCTTACGTCGGTAATTGTTGTTAACACCAATAACACCATCTAGGAGACTGAAAATATATTCTACCTTGAATATTATGATATATGTTGCAGTTATTGGAATGGTTAGTGCTAAACAATAAGCATAACTTAGGCAGTAGGAAACTACATCTCCAGCAAATGTTTCGTAAATTGCCCTTGCAATGTTATAAAACCAGAAGATGTGAGCGTACAGAACAAATCCGTACCACTTTCTTATGATATGTGTCTCTTTGGACCACTGTATGCAATATCCTACATTATTACGACTCCAATGTAATGGCACAGCTCCCCAATAATTCCCTCATTTTATATACCATGAAAAAATTGTATTTGATATTGATGATACCATTTTTGCTCGCAAAGCAAATGCTTTGAAAATATATTAAGATTTTTTTGTATAGGTAATAAAAAATCGATATCCACTATCCACTGTATTATAGAGTATTCACATGTGAATAGACAGCTTTTACTGCTTTGGCGTCACATGAGAGAATGAGAATGCAAATTGAATATGTAAAGAAATCTGCCCTATAGAAAAATGTATTTGCTTTTTATAATTTATTTAAGAAACTATGCAAATAGCTACAACTGTAGAAGTAGTTCTTAAGATAGCATCTTACTAAAACAACAATGGCGTCATACTACATGTCTGGGAAGCAAATATAATCAAACAATATTCAAAACCAAGAGGGACACCGGAACCGTGTGAAAAGTTTGGATACCGTTCCACACTGAAAAAAATTATTGCAGACATTTGTGATTGCCCACAGCGAGGAATTTTACAACTGTCTTCAAATAAGAGATGCGCATCTTCCTACCCATTTTAATGCCTAAAAAGCTTCAATATACAAAAAGAACAGCGCTTACATTTTTCCATTATCTAAATTTCATCTTCGGGGACCATTATGATGCTCGTTAAATTTTCCTATTTGGTTATTTAATTTTAGTTCGCTTTACTATTAGAATGGAACACACACCATTTAGATTTATGTCATATTTAAATATACTATTGTGTATTTGATTATAACGTCAGTTATTTTAAAAACAGTGGCACAATATCCACAATTTTCAAAACCAACCGACACTACAGCCCTTGGAAAATATACAGAGACAATTATTTAAGTAATCATAAATTACATATGGAGGCGGAGTTGTTTGGAAAGTGCTATTCATATTAAATAATGTTATACAATTGAGCACTATTATTGGCGTCTACTTCTGCATTTAAACTTACAGTCTAAAATGAGGAAATAGATATTCATGTGTTTCTACTTTATTTTACACCGTCTTTTATATTCTGGTAATTGCCAATGGAAAACCAATAAACTATTTGGCAATGGGTGTCCCTCTGTATCGCCAGTGGACATTGTGCAAAGTCTAAACCCCAAACTGGACTGGTTTTGCTGATAAAAATGGTTTAAATGGCATATTACGCATTTTTATTACTAAATTCCTACAAAATCTCGCATTGCCCCACGTTTGGGGTAAATTGAGATTCATATTTGGATTCAACAGTTTTACAACAACGTATGGTTCTATTTAAAAAATAAGTGGGCATGGCCACAACTCCATGGGGTGTGGCCAATTTGGTCCAACAATGACATGATTATTTTTGACCTCCTTCCAATTCTGAAAACAGAATTCAAGAAGTTGACGCGTTCAAAAGTTAGAGCGTGGACATACAGACAGCACTGACGAATTGACGCTGTATCTAGCGATACAGAGTTAATTGAAAGTTCATACATTAGTCTTCTTAGTGCATTGGGATGCTCAAACGATACTATTTCTGAGAATATTATATTAATATACTATTTAGATTCAGGTAATAGCAAAAATATTCTAATTATGTTGTGCATTCTGTCTAGAACAGTAATTCTAAAATTATTAAACAAGCTAGATAGATAATTCTTATGCGGCATTATGGGGAATTATACTTCTGCTTAAATACTTGTCACTGAAACAATTTAAAATGAAGGCCTTTTTAAAGTGCGATTTGCACTACAATTTACCAATAATAAAGCTTGTTTTGCTGTTTTATTTTTTATGGCGGCCAAACATAAGCCCTAGCGTTTCCTCCGGCAAGATTTTCATTATTTTAACCGTGGTTGAAACGATTGTCACATTTTTGCAAGGTGGGCGTATTTACTCTTTACTAAAGTGTATTATTTGTTCTGCTTTTGAATCTGGTGAGCAAACAAAGCGTTTTGCAGAATTAAATTTATACTTTAAGCATTGTGCATGGTTGTAATGTTTTTAACTAAATATAAGTTGGTTTAATTGACGACGCATTCAACTTCATGTCAATTGAAAATGTACCTGTACGTGTATTTGCTAAACTCAAATATATATTAATGAGTACATAGTAGTGCTTTTAAAGTTCAGAAAAATATATCGCAATAATTGTTCGTAGAAAGGCGTTAATTAATTAACGAAGAAGGACCCTCCTATCCAGTTCAAAAAAACCCTAAAATGTCTATACAAAACTTACGGAGTAATGAAATTCATTTACTCAACAATCACGTTGTTCCATAATTTATTAATAATCGAATGAATTTTATTTGCTTCAGTTCTTCTTTCCGTATTATTGAATATTCATGATTTAGTAAGTAATCACACATTTCATATTTACAATCTACAGCTTTACCTTTTAATTGTTGCTACTAAATTTTATTTATTTGCTCTTCCAAATTAAAATAACAATAATAATATTTTTAATAATAATATAAAATTCTCGTAGAGTAAGCCAAATCATTATCTAAACCTAACTAGGTATGCTAATTTTAAATTTGCATAATAAACTTCATTATTTTTAAAATTCTAAAAAAACTTATAGGCAATTCTCTTTCCCAAACATAAATTCCCCACGCATCCCTTCTCACTACATTTTTGGATAGTGAACGAGTATTGTTACTAGATGCGAAAGGATTGCTTCATATGTGTGAAAAACATGTTTCTGTTTGATTACAATGAGTGGTCCGTTGCGAATCCCAAAACAATTTAAAGCAGTCAGTTCTCTCCTTGACAACTTCGTCAAATCGCCTCTCAACTTCATTCTTAAAAGCGTTTTGAAAGATATCTTCCACAATTTTGATGCGAATATTAAGAAAAGTGTTAGCATAATGACGCCAGCCAAAAATAGAATAGCAAAAGTCATATTCTCGATAAAGGAGCTCTTACTGTATAATCTTATTGTGCAGAAGAGTCCAGTTACAATAAAAAGTGAAATTGCCAAAATGTAGACTGGGATCAATGAAGAAATGCAGCTTTCGTTAAAATGGATATTTAGTAAATGAAGTCGACGGTATATTGTGATCTTCGTGGAAATATTAATAGCCCCATCCCTATAGGCAACAAAACAAAGGTAAATCCCATGCACGATTATTTTTCTAATCAGAAAATGTAGCGTAAAATACAGATATTATAATAAATTGACTACTTTAGTGACTGAAGCCAAATGATATTCTTGATTACATATAATCCCATATAAATCATGACGTAAACAATGGCGGATACACTAGTACCAGGCAAAAGAAGTTCCGAAAATAAAATTACAAAATATGTGAGTTTGCTAATTAAAAAATTCTTTGCTAGCCGGTAGGAAGTGAGGTGATTTCCAGGAAAAAATATTGCCATAGCTATTCCAACTGCCGATCCAGATATTGATATAACGATTACAATCCATTTTGTCAGAAAATATTCTACCAGTGCGTATATCACTGGCTTTCGAGGTTTTGCTTGGTCATTTTCAACTACAAAACCAAAAATAATTAGCATGTTACAAAATTTATGTTTTAACTTTTTATTCTAACAATTGTGAATAATGTTTGTACTTACGCAGCATTTCTCTAAACTGATCTTCATTATATATCTGGTTGAGCAGGTAGACAACCCGTGTTCCTTTCACGTTAAAATTGTATAAGCAAACGCTGATTATAAAAAATCCAGCAAAAAGAAATTCCAGAGCACAGAATTTCACTATAGTTCACATTAGGATTTTGCACTCCACTAATTGTTGTGAATAATTCGTATGTCGTTAAAAAAATATTCAAAATTAATCGGATATGATATATTATACGCTGTGTCGCAGAATTACCCAGTTTGAACTTTTTGGTTGACTTATCCCAACGGAATGAGGTTATTCCAAATTTGAAAAGTATATCAGTCACAAAACCCAATTCAGAAAGTGAACTTTTTTGAGAAATTCGATTCAGTGTTTCTTTAGAAAACTTTGCAAGGTCTATCTGGAAATCTGATTTTTTGAATTGTTTTATTGCATCTTTCGTTTGGGAAGGTCTACTCATTTTTTTACTTTTAGGTAGATCGTCATAGTTTGATTGTAACATCTTGTGTTCGTTGCAAAAGTATAGTCCCTTATGCAAATTGTTTTAATTGGGTATATATGTATGGCATACTGTTTAATATTACACGTAACTATAATATTTATTAAGTAGAAGCAGCAGGCTCCTGCTACTTTTACTTTACGTAAATGCAGATTGTTAATTGATGCTACAATTCAGGTATAATTAAACGTGATTATTGATTGCTTCTAATCACTTGTAGTTAACAGTGAGAATATTTAAAACATTTATCTTTAAATAGACAAACCACAATTTGATCAATATGCAAGCAAATATGCTTAGTGTAGTAATTGTTCTCACAGTTTAATTATATGCTCAAGGTGATACGCTGACTTTTTACTCGTAGTTTAGCCAATCGAAAGAGCTAAGTGTCAAACGCCATCCTTTTGCCCTTTGTTATTTATTTACTACCTTAACTGAGTACGGCAGGAAATGAGTAATTGTGTGTGTTAAAATTAAAATGTCAGTTTAACTTAATCTATCACTAAGAGCAGTTCAAACTTCAAGCCAGAGATTATCGAACAATTGATTTAATTGACTTTCAGTCCCAGCTAGTTACAATAAACTGTCGGTAAATATTAGCCAACTACCCAAAAGCAAAGCAGATATTCAATAAAGGATTAATATATCAATTACATGTAATTAATTGTATAGCGTTAACAATATTTTAATTTGCTGGAAGTGAAATTACAGTTTACATTTTAATATCTTCCAATATTATAGGATTTGCATTACACAATGCCTGGTAGATTATCCTTTTATATCTATTAGGTAGGAAATACTGAATTATAATGTACCCAGTGCACATTTCTGATGTCCGGTTACATTGCAGTTAAATGCTTTTTTTAAATTTTAGATCAGCTAATATTCGGTTTTTTGAAATAAACTCAATCATTCATATGCAATACTAAAATTTTGGAAAGTGTACTAGTATCGTTACTAAATAAGATAGAATTCCCTCACATGTGTCGAAGACATGTTTTTGCTTTATGACAATGAGGGGTCCGTTGCGAATTCCAAAATAATTCAAAGCAGTCAATTCTCTTCGTAGTTCCTTAATCAAATTACATTCCGTCTTCATTCTGCTGACTGTTCTGAAAGATATCTTCCACAATTTTGATGCAAACATTAAAAACAGTATTAAAATAATGAGGCCACCTAAAAATAAAACGACGAAAGCCATATTCTCAATAAGGGAGGTCTTGTTGTATAATCGTATAGTGCAGAAGAGACCAATTATAATTAAAAGGGAAATAGCCAATATGTAACCCGGAATCAATGAGGAAATACAACTTTCGTTAAAATGTATATTTAGTAGATGCAATCGACGGTATATTGTAATCCTCTCAGAAATATTAATAGCTCCGTCCCTGTACAAATAAATTTGACATGTTGCATGAGGTATCTTTCCCTTACATTATTAATTTTCTAGTAAAGAAATTATAGTACAAAAAATGTTACTTTATAGGGTGAAGCCAAATTATATTCTTGATTACATATAATCCCATGTAAATCATGACGTAAACAATTGCGAATACACTCGTGGCAGCCAGAACCAGTTCCGAAAATAGAATTACAAAATAAGCCAGTGTGTTGATGAAAAACGTATTCATTAGCCAGTGGGCAAGGAAGTGGTTCCCAGGAAAAAACAGTGCCATAGCCATTCCTACCACGGAGCCAGATATGGACATGACGATTATAATCCACTTTGTCAGAAAATATTCAGCAAGGACGAATATCACTGGTATCTGGTGCATTGTGCAGTCATTGTCAACTGAAACGAGGGATCGTTAATTAGTTATCATTTCATTTGCATTAACATGTACATTTTTTATAAAATTCTGTGTACTATTCTATTGTACTTTAATCCAAACGATTGTGACAAATATTGTGCACTTACGCTGTGTTCCCTTAAATTGATCTTCATTGTATAGTTGATTGAGTATATAAACAACCCGTTTACCTTTCACATTAAAATTATACAAGCAGATACTCATTACAAAATATCCAACCAAATAAATTCCGGAACAAGTAATGCCACTGTAGGAGGAGGCTGGATTTCGGATTCCGCTAACTGTTATAAACATTTCGTAAATCATGAAGGAAATATTCAGGATTAATCGGACCTGGGATATTAAACGCTGTATCGCAGAATTTCCCAGTTTAAAATTTTCAGTTGACTTATCCCAACGGAAGGAAGTTATTCCAAATTTGAAAAGCATATTGGTCACAGCTCCCAAATCAGAGAGTGAACTCTTTTGAGAAATGCTGTTCAACTTCTCTTTTGCAAACCTTGTAAACACAAATTGGAACAAAGATTTCTTAGATGCTTTCATTACATGTCCATTTTGGGAAGGTCTCAATATTTTTTGTCTTTTAGGACGACCAGGGTCTGATTGAGACATCTTATTGATGTTGCTATTTAAGCGTATATAATAGTTGTATAACGATTTCAGAATGTTAATAGTTTCACTACAAACTGTATTATGAGAGATGCTATTTCCATAATATTCTGCATTTACGTTTCAGACTCCTCTGCTACTTTCATGTTGCGTAAAAAGTCATAATAATGCTTCAATTCAGGCATGGTTAACTTATTTAAGTATTGGTGGATAGTGCTCATAGGCCAATTTTATGTATTCAACACTTATAGATTTAGATGGGTAAACAGTATTAAACAACAACACTTTCACCAATAGCCAAGTAAATATGCTTACAGGATAAGCATGTCCAATTAACCTTCAATTTAATATATTTATTATTCATTCATTACAAATAGATTTTAATAAAACATAATAACTTTACTTGCTTAAAACTTGCAGGTGTGGTATGTATGACAAAACCATGCAACTGCTTGCATTAAATATTTCTAATATTTAAACAAATATTTGCAAGGAAGCTCATTTGTACTACTTCTGCAGGTTAGAAAGGAAATGTTAGAAACGGATTTTGGATTGAATGCAGGTAATTAAATGTAATTAAATAATAAATGGTAGGTAAATTTAATTGACTGTTAAAAATAGTTAAAGCTTGTGTCTGTAAACAGCGGCATAACAAAATCTTTATTTGATGGTCTGTAATAAGTAGTCGGCGCCATGAGCACAATGTAAATAGTATAGCGTCAGTTAAACAAGGCACCTTAATACAATTTTAATGTTTTGATTGAAGCGAAGTAGAGATTTCATAGAGTCACATAATAACAATTTATTGGTATTCGTTTTTATATTCTCATGGGCGACTATTGGGGATCACGATATATTAAAACGTCATTTGTAACTGGTAGTTATAAAACGGAGCATTTACCTAATACAAGCAAGTCAGTATAACAATTAATTCATTTTAATTTAACAGGGTATTAAAAGTAAAACTCTGAAATGAAAGCATATGCATGTAAAAAAATAAAAGATAATAAACCATCAGTCTGTAGTAGGCCCACTGAGTTTAGTGAATATATATACTCACTCTAATGATTTTGTTTTCTTAGTACAGAATCATTATAAATGTCTAACTCGTATGAGCAATTTATTTTGATGTGATAATACAAAAATACTTACAAGCCCGGATAATTAAATTAATTATTGATGCATGTACGGTGTCGGTAAAAAATAATTGAGCCCACTTTGTCAATTTTCTTTGCAGGATGAATTAATTTGCATAAAATATTAATTTCAGATTGCATATTAATATTTAGCATACAGAACCGTTATAGAAATGTTACCTAGGCTGGAATTGCGCACAGTTTGAGAAATCTGGTTTCGAGGATGGAACAAATAAACACATAATTTTGTTTGTGAAATTACATACGTACATAATAATTACATTTGTGTAATTGCAATCTCTTTTGCTGACATGCACAACTATTACATAGTTAAGTAATACGAATGTATTTTTGTTAATTTTATTTTGCAACGCGGCTTTGCATTGAGTTGGATTATTTACTTAAATATCATCTACAAAATCATCATTATCATTTCGATATTGGATGATGCATTGATAGAAAATCTCTAACAAAATTTACATGTAAAGTTGTGAATCAATCTTCCAACAAAGAATTCTATGTCCATATGCAATATAATTCTAGGCGAATATTGATGTACTAGGCTAGACTGCACTGATTCTTTGTATTTCTGGAAACATGTACAAGAATGTATCGGGTACTTGTATTTGCCATTGAATGCTTGTGTAGCATACTGAGCAGCTATTATCCTTGAATATCCTTCAATTTAGAAATATATATTGTACTTACTGGCTATGCAGAACAACGGAAGTGTAACTAATATTTAGTAAGCGTTGGCAAGTGGCCACCAACGATAAAGAGAAAAGTGCTGATATCTGTATTACGATACATTGCATAACACGGGCTAAGCACGCTATGCTATTATATGCTTATCTCAGATTTGAACGCATAGCCATAGGTACCATGTATCGATTTTCCACAATGCGCCACGGTCGGATCGATCTCTTGACTCACATCGCAAAGTACCTTGAACAGAAATGTTTCATTTCTACGTAATATTTTAGTTATAGTTATAGTATATAAGATTAAATAAATACACAACTACAAAATTGCTCTACATACACTCATATATTATTTGTCAGTTCACAGTTCTGTTCTACTTGCAGGAGATGTGCACATTTAACGAAGGGAAAGACAAGAAAAGGTTTCCAATGATATAAACAGTACAAACAGAATACAGAAATTACCTACTTTCATACCCATTGTACTTTCATTTACTTGTACAAAAAGTGTACACAACATTTTACTTGAGATTTCAAATTGTATTCCTTGCTATTGTATTTATCTCAAAATTCGTGTTACTAGTTAGGTACCTGATAGTAATTAAAGAAATCTTCTCTTCTCTTGGGTAAGAAATCTTATAGTATTTTCTAATATTGTTTATGAAATATTGATTTTTTTCATATATTAAAAGGTACGTCACGTAACGTAGGTTAAGCTTGCTACATGCATTAACACATAAATATTGTACTTCTATAAATACCTCTATGCTTATCGTTGATATGCTTTTTTGGAATGTTGAACACATAACACAACATCTGCTTGAAAAATAAATCTTTTAAAAGTGAATTTTTAGGGCGTCATTATTATGGATTTATTTACTTTTATGTTTTCCGTTTTGTTTATGCAGTATCATCAGTATTTTGCTTTTACGTCATATTCTTACAGTTCACAATATTTTAATTTTATACTCAATTATTTTGGAGACATACGTTGTGAATTGCAATAAATAAATTGTAACGAAATATGAATTATTTATATTTTAGCCTTGAAGAATAAATACACAACAATAACAATGGCGCATAAGTTATCAGATACACTCACCTGCCCTGGTGTTGCCGACAGTTTTAATCTTCATGATCACCAACACCACGAATCGGATTTGGTTCGTGAATTTGACACACAAGGATATTGGTATAAATACGTTGTTAAGGACATCCATTTAGACAAGATAAGTTACAAGACCTGGCTTCCAGAAAGGACACAGAAGACACTGGCCATTATTGAGTCAACTGCCAAAGTGATGCCAATAAAACTCGGGCGTCTGGACAAAGAGACAAAGAAGTACCAGATGATTGACGGGAATCACCGGTGTTCGGCGGCTGCACAGTTGGGCTACACATCCATTCCTGCCCTTGTGGAGGAAAGGTGTCAGACTCCCCCGCTGGAGGATAATGAGGAAATGGAGAAGTGGCGCTTCTACAATCTAATCTCCAGTTTCTTATTCGATTGGAAAAACCAAATAAAGACATTTTCCCCGTCTTTTACAATTACAATCAACATTGTCAACCCAAACAAGCTGGAAGTTCTCTTCAGGGCCAAATCAAGCCCTCTCACTGCTCACATTTGCAAAACTTCCTCCGGACTCATCAAGTACAGAGTCCCGAGTCTCAAATTCGAATGCATTGATGAAGTTTCCTTCTTCGAGGAATTGGAGAACTACTGGCTCGGCCTAATTATTCAGTAAACCTACTGTGACATTATTGAGTATAAATTTAATTAAAATATATTAAATTGTCTCAGCCTTAAGTGATACATATTCTTAAATGTAATTTGCCTTGATCTCATCTCACTCTGTTTTGAACTCTGACATTAGTTACACATTTGAAAATTGTCAAACTTTGCTCATACATACTAATACCAATTACGTACCTTATAGTATAATAATATACATTGACTGTTATGCAAATTATTACACTTTTAGTTAGTATTTCATTGCAATTACAACTAAAATGTATAAGAGATTACAAATGAAAGACAATTTGTTGTTATTTATTATCTTAGGTATTGTGTAAACGAAAACTGTCTGAATTTCTTAAGCGTTTAACAGTGTATATGGTGCTTTAAAATTTAATTATCGACTGTAAAACTATAAAATATGTAGCTTTGGGGGATAAGAGTGATTTACTATTATTTACAACCTTAATTTTACACAAGGTTGATTATATCATCCTTCTTAACGTCAAAACTAACGTTAAATAATGTAAACATTAACACTATGGACTTTAAGAGTAAACTTTTGTATTTATTATTAAGTTCATTATCAAAGTTTCCTTCAAAAGTTAATTTTAAATTCTTTACGTGCACTAAGTTCTATTTAATAGTCCGTTTATGGCCGCAGATTGCCATAACTAGCTCTAAACTCTTAAATGTAGGATATAGATATTAGAACATAATATAGTTAGGTAGAATCATTTAATATGTACCTGTCTTCAATCCTATTCCTAATTGTAGTCATAGTATAGTAATGTAGAAGCCTAGTTATCTATTGTATGCAGTCATACATATAGTTATGCCTTTAAAATATTCATTCCGTCTTCTACATTCTCTCTTACGCTCTTGTAATTACTTGATAGCAATCATTTAACTCATAATTAAAAAGAATCTAGTGGTTGTAAGTGTCTAATTGTGTCTTTGGCAATATGTTAACGATTGTGATTGTATTTACTGAATTAGGTAATAGAAAACATTTTAAAAATTTCTAAATCGTGTTCTACAATAATTGAGAACTTAATAAAAATAAATAAGCAGACGCATTGGCAGAAGTTAAGTTTGATTTGGAATTGTATACTCCATAGTTAGCGCATTTATGCAACAATATTGAATGTTGCTACCAACTGTGTTGAATCTGTAGCACCGGTGTTTAAAGTAGACAATGTAAATGAAGTGCATTGCAATTAATTGGAAAAATGTAAACCATCAACATATCATAAAGTGATACAAATCCCTCGTTGGAATTAAACACCTAGCGACTGTAATTAATTAAGTGATTTATTTGCTAGAATTAATAGGTGCGGCAATTATTTATAAACATTCGTTATAGATTATCTTTATTAAATTAAATTCCAACTCAACTAACAAATACATAGTAGAGACAAAATGCAAGGAGGCTGTTAAGGTGACCTTGGTGTGGGCATTGTGAGATTACTTAGGGAAACTAATGTAAACTGCTGGTCTAAATTCAGCCAGCAATTATGAATCGACTGAATGAATTATTCAACTAAATCAATGTTTATCACCAATAATAATAAGTTATTCGGGTTTCAATACACAAGACAACCTTAATTATTTAAGATGAAATAGCCCTGAAAATGCCGATAAACAGCATAATTCTTTATAATAATATTTAAGCCTGAAAAAGGATTTTAGGCGCAATAAATTAATAATATGCCATTGAATAAAGCACTCTACAACCAGTTTATATCTTTTTGAGTTTGCTTCAAATACCTAAATGATTTGAGACGATGTATCTTGTTACTATTGCAATTGTGAATATGTATTCATATTTTTGCTCCAATAGTTCCACGTCTTCTGTATAACAATTGCTAACTTATTTGTAGCGAAGCCACAAGAGCACAACACAATAGCCTACCTTACATGTCTGCATAATTTTCAGTTAGTGTTACCAGGAAATATGTGTCGGAATGGCTTAGTTAAATTACTCGGAAATAATTTGACTCCCCAATCATTTCTATTGGTTATACATGTTGATAATAGTGCAAACTTTCCATTAGAAGGATTGTCAATTTATTGTCTTATGAAAATTATAATGTTATTAGAATAATTTTGGTTGTAACGTCCTTTGTGGGAGACCAGCAAGAGTGTTAGCTGAACAAAGTATTTGACAATAAAGCTTTCAAATCAAATCAAATCGAATCAACATTAAAGAAAGGTAACAATTTTATACATCCCAACTAATTTTCTATCTGTGTTGCCCATAATGTCCAAAGTGGCATTTAAAAGCCTAGTATATTTCTTCCGCACATATTAAGTATTTAGTAATTATAGCTAATGTTTAGTACGTATCATACTCCGTACATGGTTAAAACAAAACGGAAGCACCACTTTACTTATTAGTTGCTGATAATAATTATTGTGGTGCGGTTTTACTTGCACAATATCTCTCTGTTGGGTTATGAGTTATAATAATGTTGGTGTGCTCAAGAGCAGTATACATTCCACAATTTCTAAGCTCGACTTTAATACAAACTGTGATTTAATACTTTTATTACAATTACAAAATGGTATCGATAATTTTAAAACAAAAGTTTCTAAATATATACATAAGGTCTTCTACATCAAATAGTAAGAATACACATTTTGTGTTTCTTTCCATACTAGCATTTACTGTTATACTAGAATGGATCACTGCTTTAAAAAGCGACGGAAACAACAACACATTTGTGTGTAAAGCATTTTCAAAACACTTAAAATCAACTATTGAGTGCAATTTTAATTTTCCGTACACAGAGAATTATCGCTACCCAACATGCGACTATTGGAAAAACAGTTCTTACATGCGTCTGAGTTGGTTTTTCACGGACGCTAATCGAAATAAAAGTTCATTTCATATTCCACCATTGATATGTACATCCAACTCACCTATGTTCATTGATATTGATTGCAATCTAGGACAGATGGATAAAAAATACGCAAATATTCTACAGGAAAGAGTTCAAAAATACGAAAATTCATCAGCAGCTACTAGTCACTACAAGCTAACAATATCTTTCCCAACCTTAGAATTTTTCAAAGACTACTTTTATTTATTTGTTGTGAGGTACACCATTACAACTGTAGACGACCCCCAAACACAAGTCAAAATACTCATTAGCCTTCTCGAAAATGGTAATATTCATTAAACTCGATTATGTAACTGAACAATCATTTCAAAAGATGTCAAATAGTTCAACATAGCGAGGAAACGTATAGGATTTAAATATTTTGGAGATTATTATGACATCAGACATCTCCCTGAAATATCTACATGACATTCGCAATATCATTTTCTTTACTAAATGCTTTTAATTAGTATCTTGAGCGTTTTGGCGTCACTAAAAACTTTATCCAAGCAGTCACAGTAGTCTAAACGTGTCTTAGTTAGTAAATTCAACCTCAATACTAACCATGGCTTATATTTCTGACTAATCTTGTAAATATAATATTTCGCAGGATTCTTTGAAGAGGATGACTGCTTTATATAGAGTCTGAGTGGTCAACAAGTAGAAGTTAAAGAGGATGTGGCAACATTTTTATGTTTCTCGTTCAAACCACATGATCCGGTACACACACCAGTTCTTGTGCCATCAGATTCGTACATCCTCGAAGAGACATTTCAACCCTTATATGTACATAATAAATATTATTAAGTTTTTATTTATGATTTAAGAGTGCTTGTTAAGAGTTCCTTATAGCTGGTAGCTTTAAGGGCCCCCGAGCCATTTTGGGTAGTCAGTTTATGTTAATTGTGTTCCGCAGAACCTAAGGTATATCCAATGCACATTACACTCCGTGCATTTTAAAATATTGGTGAGATTTATTCGAAAAAGCAGCATTATAAAATTACTGATTAATTGCAGAGAATTGAAAAGTATTTAAAAGGAAAGAGAAAAACGTTTAACGCCTTTTTATCAAAATTTTAAGTGTTTTTTTAATTTTTAATTTGGATTGAATTTCGTTTGCACGTTATTTCCCTATACCAGAGGCAAAATTTCGAGCAATCATAAAATGTCAGTTTTAAAAATTTTGAAAAGGTCGTGGATGCCGAAATATTGCTAGATTTGATATCTGAGGACCAAAGTTTTCTATCTTCAAATACTGCAGAAAGATGTGTTAATAGATACATATACCCTTAATTCAATGCATCCTAAATTCCGATTACAAAAAACACAAAAAATAGTCAATACAGACTCACATTTGTCTATAAATCTGCCAGGTAGCCAAATATTTTTATTTTTCCTATCACAGTTTCTTAAAGAATTTAACGTTTAACACGCAATTCAAAAAATAATAAATAATTTTTTAAACGGATATAGATATTAGATCATACGGGAAATAATATCCAATATTAATTATATTTAATGCTTTTGATATAAAATTATAATTGCAGCCAAGTCTGAAGAGAGACAACGATTCCTTGAGATATGATCCAATTGATGGATTGCAATTGAATATATCAAAGTTGAGTAACATTACTTTGCATTACGCCTGCTCTTGCGAGCGCGATGATGACTACGTTGGATTTTTTCATTCATTAAAATTGGTGCAAGGTATTTCAAACATCATAATCTAGTCGAAAGTATTTTTATTTTTGTCCTATCAATGTCGTTTTTAATGATGAATTGATATAAAAAGAAATATATATATATATATTACAAGTAATCAGGGAAATCTGACATTGGCGCCCTATAAAATATAGAGGAAAAGTGTTTAAAATGAACTTTTGGGGAAAAACACTTTCTAGAACTTTAGTAAAATAAAACCTTAATAAAATCATTTTGTTAAAAACATTATATTTGTAGCAATATGAAAGTTCAATTTGATTATGTACTACCACAAATAAGCAAGTATCTAAAATTTATAATTTTGGTAAATCATTTATAGCTGCGAATTTTTTTGAATCCATGGGATATATTCAACAAAATGGGCAGATATAATTTTAATTTATAAACCTACAACCAAACAGTCACAATAGCCTGATCTCCGGTCGGACTACTATTTAACAACAATCCCCCAATTGTAGGCAAAGCCATCCCATTCTAATAAGTACTAAGCAAGGGCTAAAACATTACTTTCAAAAATTTACTAAAATTACAGTTTGACAACCTCTGACTATCACAAATACTTAAATTTTGATGGAAGCGTAGACACGCAGACACACAAACAGACGTAACTCTACGTAAGCCCTAAATCGGGCTAAAAACCATTATATTGGACCCAAAATATTTATGTTGGGACACCTTTTAGTGATTTCCTTGACATAACCAGCCACGTTGTTTCCGGTATTATTACTGTGATATATATAAAAGTAGATCACGAAATGCATCCATAATTCTAACTAACCCTTGTGTGTGTAACATGATGTTTTGATCGTTTAAATTAAACAGTTTTTTGCTGGTATAAACTATTACTTGTTGCAGAGTCGGATGTTGAGCAGCCACAAAGAATATATATTAGAAATCCTATGTATAATATACCTGCCATTGTGGAAAGGGAGGAAGAAGTAGTGACGGTTAAATGTCTCAGTGGATTCCAAAATGCAACTATTTCTGGACATCATGAAGCGTTTACCTCAAATCGGTATGTACAGTGTATTGTCCAAATATTACAACTCCGTTGACAATTGTCTGCTCAAAGAAGAGGGGATGTGGAATATGGATACCCCCCCCCCCCAGATTGCTAGGGTACCAACCCAATCGCGAAATAGGATCGGGAGCTATAGCCTCCTAAAGGTTAGATTTAGGCTCAAGGTTTTACATACTTTTGCGTATAAATCGTGAACCAGGCAGCTTACAGGTTTTTTTTCAATCCTTTTTCGTTAGCTTAATCATGGAATTTTCAATTTTAGAAAACAAAGTGAAGCCATAATTAATGATAGGGAATTACCTGAACAATTATTGAAGTTGTTTGGAACGTCAGGCATCCGCATAATATGTACATAGGTTACATAGTAATACATTGGTGAAAGTTCATAAATAAGATTATGCGTTCCACAATGTAGAAAAGAAGAGTTTTCGAATTATTGCTTTATTTTCTGTGTTTTAGAAAGTGGACTGCATTTACTATTCGACCTAACGTGACCGTCCGAAAATATGTAACGACGAAGAATGCGACGCAATATTTGGTTACCGCGAAAGTTCCATATTTAAAAGGTCGTCAATGGGAAGTTATGAATCTAGAGCGTGGACATGTTGCACTTGATAACCTGACTAATCGACGAACACTGCTTAGTTGTAATTTCAAGTCTGGGTTGAGAGTGTTGTCACCAATTTGGAACCTGTATTGGATATATCATTACTTAGGGGAAGCAGGTTAAAAATAGCACATTTATTGGATTCCTGCATATAAAATTATTAATACGTCCTTCCATAAAGTTCGTTAATGTAAAGCAAAATGCACATAATAATTATTTACAAATAGATTATGCAGTGCCATTGGTACTGGACCGCTTCCGCAGCACATTCTATTGCGGTCTCTTCGAAGATGCCTTTCCCGAAAAGGTTAAACTACAAATTGTGAACTGTAGAACGGCAATCGAGTGTCAACTATTTTCCAAATGCGTAAAATGCCACAGAAATACTAAATTCATGACATAATATGCCTTTATTACAATATAAATCAAGCAATTTTAAGTGAAAGAATTTATTTTATTCAAGTTTGAGATGCCAGGAGACAAAATAGAGGACATTCCAACAGAATGTGCAAAGGCTGTTATATCTCTAACTGGAAAAAGTTGCTGGGCTGGCAGGAGAAACAGAATAAATGGAATTGACTACGATAATTGTATCTCTACGCAGCCAATTAGCAATGGAGTTATACAATGTTCCGTTAAAAACTTTTACGTCCGACAGGAATATTTTATCGGATTAGATGGCCAATTGTGTAAGTAATTATCAGTATCAGTTATATATCGTGCATACGTTTGAAAATGGTTTCTTGCTTATAAACCGTCGAAGAGGAACTTATTTTAAAAAGTTGCAGCATTGATTTTAACTCTAATGTATATGTTGCAGATATTGAGAGAAGCCCCAAAATGGAAGCTATTTTAAGGGTCACCAATTCATCAAAAGATGTCGAATTTTACACCAAGGTGGTCTATACATTTATTTGTGAAGCCCATCCGTTTTTCCACGAACATGGTCTCCAATGGGCCATTACATATAGCAATGGTTCCGTCGACTACTTGCCTGGTAATGTTTTAAATGTTCAAAATTGACGCCAGGAAAGAATACTTATATATGTCTTGAAAATTTTCCTTGCTTTATATTTTTTGTCTTCGGCCGTCATATTTGGCATTGTTCAATTTCTTTTTAAACATAATCAGATTCAGTAGAAATGATCACCGATGAAGAAGTAACAAAGGCTAACGGCAATATCGAGAGCAAAACTGACGTCACTTTTTTGGACGACAATATAGTTGCTATAAATTGCTATGCTCCTGTTCTTTACTCTAATCAATGGAACCATATTTACATGCGGACTACAGTCAAAAGTAAAAAAAGAAATATTTTAATATAAACAATTGTCACCTCCGTTTAGTGTCGAATCCAATTAATGATAACTCTATCCCAATAGAAGCCATACCTGCTGTGATATATGCAACTAATCGTGACACTGAAAAATATTTCAGCGAGGACAGTAATGAGCAAAGTATAACATGCCAAGCCGGAGGGCTTCCAATACCACGCATTGTATGGACAAGGAATGGACAGGTACATTATTGTGTCACTGTGACACTGAACAGTAACATTTATCTTACCCACATAATATTTGTTACACTTTTAACACACTTATAGAGTATAGAAAGTCCTTTGACAGTTTTGGATGATGTTTTTCGATTGGTCCTACATTTTCCGATTTACAATGAAAGTTTTGCTGGCAAATATATCTGTACCGCTGTAAATGTGGCCGGAACGGCGGAGCAACCGTTTCAAATATATTCTGGTAAAGGCCACCATTATTTTAAATTATTTATGTTAGATAACAAGTGACTAAATCAACATAATGTGTTTGTATGTAACTGTAAATTGAACAGCAAAACCAAACGTTGCTCAGAATGACAGTCCAATGCCGTTGATTTTGGGCGTGTCATTTGAAATTTTGTCTGGCGTTGGCGCATTGGCCACCCTTTTGATCTACAGAAAACTCATCGCCCAAAGACGCTACCTGAATCAACTGAAAGATGAAGAGATTGAATTTTTTCATAAAGGGGCACCGCACATGCTCTTTGAAAACTCCGATGCAAATGAGAACGCCCAAAACACACCATATGACCAAACATTTGAGTTAGACCTCGCCTGTTTAGAATTTGGCAAGTACTTAATGTAACATATTAAAGAATAAGTTAGTTTTAAAGATACTAATTGCTATTTCTATTGCAGATTATAAAAATCTGTTAGGAAGTGGAGAGTACGGGATAGTATTTCTTGGGAAACTGAATCTCCCTGAAAGAATTCCCGTTTCCGTGGCCATAAAATCATTAAAGCATGGAGCCTCGGCAGAATGTGTTAGAATTGCAATAGCAGAACTAAAAGTGATGCTCTACATTTCTAATCATGAAAATATTGTGAAATTTCTTGGAGCATGTACATTAAACTTAAAAAATCGTAAGGAAAAGTATTGGTGCCTTCCCAAATAGTATCGGACAGAGCCCTTGAGTTGAGTTAACGTTGAGTAAGGTTTGGAGATTTTCCTTTTGAGGATAACTTTCTTCAAAGGCTTTGGCTTCTAATATATAGGTTAATTAAGGTGGGTGCAAATCCGTGCTTATACGTTGAAATGCTGAAACTTGAAAACCTGCTTCTACCAATCCTCAATAATTAATGGAAAAAATGTGCCTGATAAATTCTGAAAGATACGCAATGTATCTCGGACCTAAAGACGTCAGTACTTCTGTAGATTTGACCTCAACGTCATTACCCCTTTTCAAAAAAGAACCAGCCAATTAGGCAAATATATGAGTGAAAAGGTTTTCCGGGCAAAAAACCAAAAATAAATCTTCCTTAGGTTCGAGATATTTACTAGAGGGATCCAAATATGAAACTAAAATCGAATAAATGAAGAACTTAATATTATTGGGAATGTACCTATGTCGTAATTATGTTGGCGTTTTGGTCTGGTACTGTTAATTGATTTTGTTTACTATAAATATCTAGACGAACTTTTTGTGGTCATGGAGTTTTGCCACAATGGCAATCTTTTACAACACTTGAGAAAAAATTCAAAATCATTTCTAAATCAGGTATGCAATGGGAAACTGGAATTGCTGATGGAACAGAACGACAAGGATTAGTAATGTTAAAATTATATTAAAGTGTACTTTATAATTGAACTTTTGTTATCATGGTTGCCATTAATTGGGGTGTTTCGGTTTTGGAATTTTCCAATTAACATCACTGACAGCCCTAGATAATGAGAAATGTCCCCTCCCACGGAAATTGGTACATATCCTCACCAAATACGTGTTTGAACATCACAATGTGATGTGAATACTGTACATAGTATACTATGTGAAGTTTGTGAAAAATAAGCGTAATGAGAAATGAGATTTATTTTTATACGATAAAATTCAATGTACCGGTAAAGATAGAGCCACTAAATAACTTAACGCTTTAATCCCATTCACAATAATGTCGTAAATCAGAGGTAAATGGTGAATGAACAGCACAGTGTCGGTTTTTAACACTTCTTACTATAATTTTTTCAGTGTAACTGAAGGTTATGGTGGAAATGGAGTGGAGTTGACAATGTGCACAACTGACCTAATTAAATGGGCTTGCGAAAGTGCCAATGGACTAAATTATATTTCAAGTATAAAAATAATCCATGGGGATATTGCTGCAAGGAATATTCTTTTAGACCAGAATTTGGTTGCCAAGATTTCAGATTTCGGCCTGTCTAAAAAGCTTTATGAACATAATGAATACATCAGGAACAAAGCCGTAAAATGCAATTCACAACATTTTTTGTTTTAATACATGCATATTTCATATTATTCTATTAATTAATTGTGTGTTCTAATATTACTAACGCAGACACCTACACCTTGGCGATGGCTGTCTCCAGAATCTTTGAACTACACAGAGTTCTCCTTAGCTTCGGACGTTTGGGCGTTTGGAGTTACTCTTTGGGAAATATTTTCTTTGGGGGCTGTACCATATCCTGGAATGGAATACAATGACACTTTTATAAAAATGCTTAGCAATGGCTTCAAAATGAGCATACCGGAATATTCCACTTACGAAATGTAAAACATACTTAATTATATTATTTATGGAGGTATGTAGTTTTGACGAATCAAGCACATGCATATATTAGTTTTTGCAGGATTTTATCATTAAACAAAATCAAAATTGTCATTGTGATATGGATATAGGTCAATATTTAATATTATATATGGTATGTAAGTGTACCTACCTAAGTATGTTGTGGTAGCGTGTGCGCAATACACTTGCGTTGTGTATTATAAAAGTTAGTATATTTGCTTTATTGTTGAACATGTATTAGATACGATCTTATTTTGAGATGTTGGAAATTTATCCCATCGGAGAGGCCAACAATTACCAATATTCTGGAACACCTTCAGTCGTTAATTCCTCTTGAAACTTTGCAAGAAGAATTACGAGAAAACAGCACACCGCGTTTTACAGCTGCTGGCAAGAAACAATCGGTTTCCTCGGAGTACAATGTTGAAGATGCGGATTTAGAAAATACAAAGGACACCTGTACTAGCTAAGAGAAGAGTATTAAGGCTCTAAGGTTTCTTACTCATAAATTAATTAATTTCTTCAGCCAAATGGAAGCTAGAAAATTTAGTGCTCATCCCCTCACCCTGCTAGATATTTTCACCCTCTCATCCTGAGCAGGAAGATGTGAAAATATCCAGCGCTGGATATTTTCACACCTTCCTGCTGGACATTTTCTCCGACAGTTACATAATTTTGCTTGAACTTTAAAACTGTCGGAAGCTCACTAACGTTCAAAAAAGTTAATTTCTTTGGCCTACATAAGCCTTAGATACCGCTATGAAATAATGTTGTGGATGAAAGATTGGATTCAGAAATATGTCTTACAGTGCCCATACAATATGATATCCTGTTACTAGTTCAAAATAACGTAGTATTGTGAAATTGATCGTTAATTATTTCCTGTAGAAAGGTGTCAGGATAATAATAAAATGCACGGTTGAACCAACGTTTGACGGAATCTACATTTATTTACATTCATAGTAAAGACCACCCTGAAAGTCAATATTCAAATATGTAGCAAAATATTTCGACAATTCAACCAATAAGAGTGTTTTTTTAACACACTGAGCGTTAAAATGCGTAAATCGTTTTTAAAATATCATGGGTGTTTTATTGTCAATATACATTTTAACAACACGAATTAGAATAGTAGGTATTTAACAAGACAACAAATTATAATTGAAAAGGAAAATAATATACCTACATGTACTATTCAATCCACAACACATTTTTGGTTTGATATCTATTTATGTACTTAACTATTTGTGTGTGCTCCTTATACTCCTAATTCTAATATGAAGTGGGTGCTTGTAGTCACTTCGAAATAATTAGACGTAATTATTTCTAGTACGTTTTACTGGTTATACTATAATATGACAATATGTATGTTGTATTTATCGTGATAAAATTTAAATTGTGTCATTTAATTTATTTTGTGTATATAGATATACGTCCGTAGAAACACAATAAAGCCTGGCTTACTTACTATATGGCAAAAACTATATTATGTAACATTGTGGATGTCTTTGGGTGTGGATATATCCAATGATGTTAATTAAAATTACTTACATCAATTGGCTTTTTCCGTCCAGTTTATTAATTATATGTGCGCAAATACATGAGTATAATGTAATTAGTAAGTTTCCAGCTTGGCTGAATAGCTAAGTGGTAAGTTGAGTGATATTACAATATAGTACAAGTGTCAATACTACTTTACTAATATTAAAGGCATTCAACAAAATAATGTTCAAAATTAATTTGCTGATTCAATATTTGTCTTTAGACTTTAGAGTTTTAACAATTACATGTGACTTTGACCTTTTAAATATTTTCAGGAATTGTGCCACTTTTATTGTGTGATTATATGTACACAATCGACACGAATACATGAATCTGTAATAGAAGATCATAGTTCGTTTTAGACACAACCTCATTTTATGTAGACTCCAAAATTTAAATTTTGAAAAATCAATATTTGGAAATTCAATGTATCTGATATTTTGGAAATATCTATTACAGAGTATTTCAAGGATGAAGACAATTACCAATCCAACGCTTAAATATCCACAAAGAAAAAAAATAGTATTGATTTTCATTCCAAAGCTTATGCTTGAAGGTACAAATTTCTCGTGGTTAATTTTGGAAATTAGCCTAGCACCCGGTAGCCACTCTTCAACTAGCAAACTGTCCGACCAGATGTTTAGGAATCCCATTTCAGAGAGGAGTTGAATATATTTTTGAAATATAAAACGAAATCCTAATTGAAATTTCCAAGTAGAGGGTATATATTGTATTGAATTTTCAGTAGTCAGGCAAAGGGACGTCGGCCGTAAATCATTAACAAATGACAAAATCATATTTACCCGATTTTTACGATATATTTTAAATAATTTTCTATCTGTGTTACCCAAAATGTCCAAAGTGGCCATGGGGTGAGTATAATTTTTCCGCTCATATTCTATCGCTGAATATTCTCTATTAAAGTCATAAAGATATGTGCTTGTGTTCATTTTGTCAAGGACTTTGAATTTTTTATATATACTAGGTAGAATGTGCCCATTTTCAATTTGATTTGGATATTTTACAACTAAATTCTTGTAATTATTGTCAATTAGTTCTTTCAAATCTTCAAACCGCTTCCTCTCTGGAGGTACGACGACCTCGCTAGTAATATAAGTCGTATAAAATGTTGTGAGGACCAAAGCTCCTATTATTATTCCCGTGTCAAGGAAGGTTTTTTTGGCAAAGGGCAAAGATTGATTTAATAAGATAGTAATGGAGGATATAATAGCAGGTATTATATTTTTATGCGAACAATTTTGAAACACTTTTTTTGAATTGTAAAGCAGAAGAAGGAATGAGATCGGAAACATTGACATGATTAAAACCCAACTATGTGTGTCGAATGTATTTTGAATCAACACAGATAAATGAACGTCATTAAGTAATTCTTTTTCTTCACAATACAAGGCAGTAAATTCTTGCAAATCATCATTATATCTCAACGTCTGCCATTCATACACTCTACTTTTGGCTTCAAAAAAGGGCAATATAATGTACGATACTGATCCAACACGAAGGCTTGAAACACCATCCACATAAATTACAGAGAAATTGAATTTTTTCCCAATATTTTCTACAACTTTGTTATTATAGCTGCAATAATTTTCTGGTCCAGGAAATTGCATTAATTGATATGTAGACAAAGTACAAAGGTACACTTCCGGCATTATTATTCGTGCTTTCTGGAAAACATCAATTGTGAATATTCCGCTTTTATAAAGATGTCCATTCCACTTATCCCAAATACTTTTCCATTGGTCTTCAGGGGTGTCTGTTGGAATTACTTTTTCATAAACATCTTCAATGGTGTATAGCTGTAGTGTTGAAATTATGACATTCTTATTGGATTTCCTGTACGCTATGAAATAGATAGAAGACGCTAACTCAAACCTGAGATAAGCTACCCATCTGAGCGTAAACCATTTGGGTATAATGCCATTGGCGATTGGGTATATTAAAACTATAAATTCCGCCCGGGGATTATTTACTTCTTGACCAAAGTATTGTGACACGGTTCGAAAAGACCAATCCGGTGCTGCTATTACGTTCTTGCTGCAAATACTATTTGATACATCTTTGGGATGCACTGCATTTCTGTGGAGAAGGCTTTTGTTGTATTCAGATGTAGCGATTGTCCATCTTTGGCCATTTTGGTTGTCAAGTAGAAACAATTCTCCCAATTCATAGTTTTTAAAAAGGATCAAGTTGAAATCACAATGTTTAAATAAAGGCAGGTTGATGAAACATTCGACAGCTACCAACATATTTAGCAATAAGAACAATATAGTTGCACAATGCGTGCAAATTATTCTATAGCCTACCATTTTGTGTTTAAAAATGTTTCTTATATTACAATAAAAATAAATTAAAAAATAATAATAGCTATAATGTTTGGTTAAGGTATTTCCAGTTGTGTAATCAACTAACTAATTATAGATTAGAGTTTGCCAATAAATTACGAATAAATAGTTTGTACTGTCCCTAATAAAATATTACATAAAAGGATGAAAATTCTAGAAACTTAATTTTAAAATTGTATACAGTTGGCCATTTTCCCAAAACAATAAGTAAATACACGAAATTTAAAATCTTGAAATTTTCAAAGAAAACTTAGGCTCCTACCACCAAATAAATAAATACACTTTATATTATGTAGTATTCCGCTTGACCTGTGAATCGAGACTTTCGAGACTATGAAATAATTGGACGTGAGGTTACTGCTTAAGTACTATTTATAATATTCATGGTAACCCTAACCAATGGATTAATTAGGTAAATGAAAATATTTTAAAGCTATGGACTTTGAAAAATTGTAACTAAGGACTGTGTAAAATTGTTGCTATAGACTGCGTAAATTTAAAAAACATAGACATGCATTCTAATATTGTATATTAGTAAGATCTTTAAATCCCTGGTTACAAAATCTATAAGATAAGTAGATTAAAAACGGCTATATAGTTATTCCAACTAAAAATAATTACTTTAAAGGTTACGGTACAATGGTGGCGGCATTCTATATAAACTCCAATTATGTCTTTAATGTAGATTAAAGAAATTACTTACTAATGGATTTGTTTTATAATTTGTTCACCCAATTTGAATAAAATGGGGCAATATATTTCTCATGGGTAATTTTTTCTATATTAAAATTGATATAACATCTTCGGTACAAGAAATAATAAATTGTGTGGATGGCTTGCTTGTTGTATGTAGTATATTTCAGTTTTATATGTATGTATTAATTAATTCTTACAATACCACAACTATTTAGGCACGAATGTAGGATACATTTTACAAGTTAATGCCAAACCTGGAGGGGAAAAGAATTTAATTTTCTCTAAAGTGTAGCAATAGTTCTCCCGAAGTATATTATTACGGAGAAGCAGAGAAATGTAATATCACTGAGCTGAGAGCAATTTATACTTAAATTAGAGTACTGGAATTAATCTGCGGTAGTATTAACACTACTGTTTATTGCTACAAAGACAACTATTCATGTTTACTTAAGTATAATTATTATACACTGATAACATGATAGATATTCTAGTCAATTATTTTAAGTAGGTACTTATAGAGCTTGCCAATATTATTGCTAAATGATTAAACTTCGTGTTTTGATGGCCAATGAATATATACCTATCATACATTTATTATGCTTGGTTCCTAACATCAAGAATACACTAGGGGCACAACAGCATGAACTTGCTAGTGTTGGCGTAGGTCTGCAAATCGTCTCTCCCAATACAACTTACCGTATTTTGCGAATTAATTCACCAGGTGAATTATTGTTTCGTGAAAACCATTTTTGCGAAATGTTATGCAATAATTCACCATATACGGGGAATTATATTGTCCATGGTGAATTATTGTTGAGGGCACAAAAAACATAAAAGATTTAATTATCATAGAAAATAATGGGTCCCATACATTGACTATCCATTTACATGCTTTTATTAGTGATGATGATGATGCCTTGGGATTTCCTCCTCTTCTATACAGGATGTTGCCCTTCGATAACCAATTGTTATTGTTATATTGTTTTTTTAATTTTATTTATGTGACAGCGAAAGCTGCTCCAGGCTATATAGCAGCCTTCGACGGTTGGAGTGCACCAAAGGTACCTTTAACTTAGACTATATTTATGCAAATCATCATACATTATGTATACCCACAATCAAATACAAAACATGGTGAATGTTTGGTTTGGGTGCTAATTTTTGTCTTAAAAACTGTGGTGTATTTTTGTTCCAAGGGGAACTAATTCGTAAAATATGGTAAAACGAAATTTAGGAATTTTGAAACACTTTAATAATCAGTAGTTGGTCTAATATTTTCAAAGATAGTATATTTATTGACCCATTGACACTGCATGATTTGAACTTGTTATTCATTTGTACAGTGCTCTTTTTCATCACTAATGCTAATCTTCACTAATCAGTATCACTAATCTTCCGTCGCAACAACTGCATCGTTATATCCACACACAGTTCCTTCAGGTCATTCACTGTTTGTCATTGCACTAATCCAGGCGTTGTTTTAGTATCTGGGATTGCAATTGGATCAAGTTCTGCAAATTTGTAGCCACACCTCCCCATTCTACAATTCCCAGTGAAGTTAACTCCACACGGGGTTCCGTCTGGGGTACTCGTGTGCAATGTCCTCTCTTGAATGCCTTCAGAACTGTTGAAGGAGCACACGATATTTTGGCAGTGTCTGGTCGGAGAAATTTTAACTTGGTCAATGTAAAGGGTGCTGAGTGTCTCGAATGGAGTTTCCCTCTCGATTAAATACAACCTGCACCATTCAATCATGGATAAATGCTTTATATGCGTTGGATCAACAACATGTCCATGGTCATGATGTTCCTCCGTTGTATTCCCTTGCTCATTGAATACTACAAGTTTATTTTTTGGGTCAGCACACTTTTCCTTCGTACAAAAACCATCAAAACCACGTCCACGACATGGTGTTCCTTCAGGTGTTTTCATTGGGAGTTTTTTAGGAACAACTCCTTCGGTGTTTTTTAAATATCCGTCATGTAAACTATTGTAGATGCATACAATATTTCTGCAATGTTGATCACCGCTCGTTTCTGGGTCTGCAAAAACTTTGTCGATTTCCTCGAATGACACCTGTATAGATTTAAAATACTTCTTACACAATTCCTGCATTGATAGCTTTTTATCTTTGTCCTTGTCCTTAATTTCTTTATTTCCCTTCTCGTTCTTCAAATTCGGGATAACACATTTCCCCTTCATGCAAATTCTTTTTACTTCATCATGTGTACTTCCACATGGAGTGTTGTCTGGTGTCTTTGATGGAATCGTTTTCTCAATTGCCTCATCGAAGCCTTGTCCACCCCTGTATGCACAGACTATATTTCCACAGTGTCTGTCGGGAGATGTATAATGTCGGTCGAAGTCAACATCTTCGGATGGGATCTCTAGTAACTTGACGTAGGTGCTACACCATTCAGTCATGGAAAACATACGTGGCTCTGGAGCCGATAAAAATTTTTGAAGTCGATCCGAAGGGAGTTGCTCGAAGAAAATATCTTTTGTGTTATTTTTCCTCGGGTCGACACACTTTCCCTTCAAACAAATACGGTCGTGTTTTCTTCCACAAGGGGTTCCCTCTGGAGTTTTTGTCGGCATCGCTTTCGTTTTCATTGTCTCAGGATAAACCATATATTGGCAAATGATGGTTTGACAATGTATATCGTAAGTTGTACCCTCGTCAGCGTACACAATAAGAGTACCTTCTGCTTCCAAAACTTCTTCTTTTTCTTTACTTAAAAACATTATACATAATTCACGCATATTCAAAGCTACTTTCAGAATTGGAAGGTCCTTGTAATTTTGAACTTCTCTCAAACATTTTCCTCCACTGGACTCGATATACATTTTCATTGCACGTGCACTGCAGTCGGAAAATGTGGCTAAATAGCTTTTGGCTGCTATATTTTCTGAGGTAAACGAAGCCCCATTCGTCATGAAAGTGTGCCCACCACTGCAATTATCCATTTTGTCGTGCAGAGCGCCCATATTGTGCGCTAGGGCATGTGCCACATTGTGAACCCCTTCAAACTTACTTTTATGGTCGATTGCTACAACCACTGCAAAAGATTGCTCTCGTTGTGGATCCATGTAGCAGGCAGATTTTAAGTATGTGAGACCCTGCATTGGAACAGGTTCTTCCTCGCGACCATTTATTACTGAAAATGACCAAGTGTAACCAGATAGGAGGACAGCGATGTCATGTTTAGGTAATATATTCCTTTGTTGAAACACCCATTGCGAGAGGAATTTCGTCATTGATCGTATGTCAGCCATTTCACTGTATTTGCTTTTTTCAATAAATGGCTGTACTTTCTCAGAAGACATGGCCACGACTGAAACAACTCGAAATTCTATTTTAGGTAAAGTTAGTCCAGAATAAATTCGGTTGATTTTTTGAAAAAAGGAAGCGACGTAAGCCAAGATATCTTTGTTGGTTTTGTTGTGAAATTCGTACTTTTCGTAATCCACTATCACTAGCAGCTCTGGTTTTACATTCAAAATATTTTCAGAGGGACCGGGAGTTACATTTTGCTTAGGGTCGTTATAGTCGCTATGTACATTATCCATTCCAACTGCTGCATCCTCCTCAACTACACCCGTTCCAGTTCCAGCGCCACCGAATCTTCGTTTTGCAGCACCACCTCCAGCTTTCGCTTTTATTTTTGCTTGTAATTTTTCCTTCAATATCGCCACTTTTTCTCTTAGAGCAGAAGCTTTTGCTTTTAGTGTTCCATCTGCTTCACGGTTTAAACGGGACCAATCATCTTCACCAGAAGCAGCATTATCCTTGATATTGGGATCTTTTTCATAACTATTTATAATTTCTTGTAGTTTTTCTATTGTCGGTGTGGCGTGTCGCAAGTTAAAATCCCTTTCAGTTTCCCCATCCGCAATGAAATATTGAAATCCGGGAGAAAATACCGAACTACGTTCGAAGTTTGCATTGATACCCTTCTCATTGTCAGTGTCAACTGACCTTTGTTTTCGGTTGTAATCTTTTGACTGAGAAATTGTATTTCTCTTGTTTATCCGTAATATTTGGGGTTGTTTTCCCTGAACTAAAAAGCTCCCAATATGGGACTGTCCAGCGTCCGCACTGTAGCAGATGTTGAAAATAGAAAACTGTAACAATGTGAAAACAAATGTTTGCGATAGAATAGCTGACGTACTTGCCATGTTTACCACACTAGTTTTTCTTTATGGCTTCTATCGATTAGGTCAACTAGGAAAATTATGATACACAGCTTTTACAGTGTGGTAATACAGAGGTAATTAATTTTTTCTGGAGTAGAGTTAATATTTAAAAGAACAATGACCTTTTTCTAGTTAGGTATTCTACATACATAGATTTTAATATACTTGTTTTGAACAATGAACTTTAATTAGCCAAATTAACTCATATAATACAAATACTCATATTTAATTTAATAATACTAGGTCACTCAGTCCACAACGACAGCCATCTAAACATTTACTAACCTCATTAATGGACATGATGCTAATAAATAATATTTCTCTAGAAATAAATATCTAATAACAGCACAAAGTATTTTGCTATACTTTTTTATCAATACTATTCTATGGAATTTTAAAAACTGCAATATAAATAAATAAATTCCCTTTGCTTCATTTTTCAAGCAAAATGTAAATTAACACTTTATTTATTTTAATATTTTACGCTACAATGTACCTTTAACTTAATTTTACCCTAGTCGCCTGATAATCAAGATGACGTCACGCCAATCTTACAAATATTTGCATTTAATGATTAAAGACATATTTTCATAACAATAATCCTTCAAATAATTTATGCAAGACCAGTTAAACAAAGGTGCTTTCCTCTTCAGTAAATACGCTTCTGTCAATTTGTCAGCATTTTAATGTACGTCACGACATATAAAAAATTTTGTACAGAATTTGTGTGCAAAAAGGTAGCCCGCCCGAGGAAATATTTTTATTTGATGGCTAATTATGTGCAAATATTTTTGTTTACCGTCACGTACAAGCAATTTGATTTTTGACAGCACACTTAAATATTTCATCATTGTAGGTTCACTTTTTAAAATGTATTTAACGGTGCTCCCTATTGGGAACTGTATACTAAATAGTATTTCAATTCAAATTGAATCCATTTCTAATGTAAATTACAAATAAAAATATCTTTATTGCATTTATTGATATCATTGTAAATATTCTAATTAAAATAGTTAGCTAATTGTTCAACAGTGATGATATGTAACGAATGAAAAATATCTCTCAATTATTCAGTGAGTAACAGCACAGTTTGCAAAATAAGTAATCTAATTTCGTAAACAAAATCTATAGCGGCAAGTATAATTAATATCAAAAATATAACAAAGATAGTTCCAATGTTTGAATTGGTAAAGTTCAACGGGCGTGGCCCTTCCGCAACCAGACAGTGTTTACACATTGTAAAATTATGTGTCTTTGACACCTGTGACCATTTTTGGTATATTCCAGATTGATACAGAACCCGTAATCGAGTATCGTACTTGATTCTGATAAATTGTATGGCTCCAAAAGGTTTTATATACGTTGCAAATGTATTGCTTATTAAATTATCGTCCGCACTTCCAAAATACAATTTTCTTTTAGGCTCAACCCCTTCCTCGAAATTCCAATGGGAGTCGTTTAGAAACCAATGAAGTTTGCTCCTTCTATCCAAGAACACAGAATTTTCACAGCGAGAGACCCATTTCTGTGGGCTCTCAAATGGAAACGAAGGTGGGAACTTAATTTTCCTACTAATAGCATTTAACTTTGCTTCATTAGTTTTGGAAATAGAACCGCCACCGTGATTCCTTAAGCTTAAGACTGCAAAATAAAAATCTATCGTAGTTATGCAAACGTCCAATTGGGTGCAAAGACTAAAAGCCAATTTTAAGTTCTCTTTAGTTGTATTGTCATAGTCCAACAATAAATGTCTATTATTGAATATGTATCCTTGACAATCACGTAGGTGAGAATTACGTTGATCATTTGGTAATTCATCCACCGATGTGATGTTGAGAAATGAAAAGCAAAAGTGAGCACTAAGCACTTCAAACTTTTGGTATTCAGATAAACGGAACGGGTCGTCTACAGAGGAAGACATTATTGGGCTGAATAGCACAAGGTTCCTAACATCGACCAGATCATCAAAGTTTGCCAATTTTTTTACAGGTCTTGGTAATGTTAAGTCAGTGGTGACGACTCCACTGTAACAATTTGTAATGACAATAAAAGCGACCAGAAGCGGACCCAGTGTCCATTTTATCCAATTGTTTTGCAATAATTTCTTTGGTAGGGAATAGCTGACATTTAGAATATAAGCATAATTGAGAAAAATGAAAGAAAAATAATTGTATTTTGTAATATGGGAAACTACGTGTAAAAATATCGTGACAAATACGACGGATATTAAAATTGCGAGCCAAGCCGACAGTTGAAATGGGCTAAGATAACCGAGAAATGAAAGACGCTCGTCTTCTAATATAACGCACGAAATAAAATTGTAGCTGTCTGTTGGAGTTGGAAAGAAATTATTTATATATTCTCCTCCAGAAATTTTAGTTTCGTAATACAGGAACATTAGGTACTTCTGGACCATTACATCTTCTCCACATGTGATTGTTATATTGTTAAAATCGTATAACAGAATAGATAAAATTGTTTTCCCTATATCAAAATCCTTATTTTGACTGGACACTATGAAATATTCATCTTTTAGTAATTGATTTTTGCAACTTTTAGAATCTGTGTTGCTGCCATATATCACATGTTTTAATATTCCCCTTACTATTTTACTTCTCCACGCTATTTCTAAAGATAATTTCTTCAACTGCCCTTTTACAGATCGTAATTTGTCAAATCGGACATCTAGATTAACTAGCTTGCTTTGGAAATGCTCGTATGTTTTGGTTTCATCATTTCGGCAATCATCACAAACATAATATACTTTGTCATCATGTTCACCCAATGATCTTACCAAATAATAACCGTTTAAACCTGAAAAACAGGAAAATATATTTTTTAAGAATTCTTGTTGCTGTTTTTCACTCTGCAGAATTTCCTGAGCGACTAGGAAATACACTGTTGTGTATTGTGCAAAGTCATATCGCGGAAATGCAGGACGTAGACCCTGCAACTTCCTTTTGTATTCATAAAATCCAAAAGGTGGTCGAATCCAGTCCGGTGGCATATTGAAAAATGATGTCATGTAATAAGTGAGTTCCACTTCTGCAATCCGACTGGAGTTTAAGCCAATCGACACATGTGTTACACAATTAAACCTCGAGATCAAATATGGCGTTGGAATTTTTGAATTTAATAATCCAAAAAGGTCAAGGCATTTTGGCGGCTGGTAGTACTGGCCTTCAGCTTCCTCCTCCAAAATAACTTTCTCAATTTCTTCTAGGGTACAATTTCCATTTTCTTCCAACTTTGAAATTAATACGTCCATTCTTGTTATGGACAATGGTGTATCTACATGTTGCAGTTCGTCAACAATATTTGATATCTGTGACGCAGAAGACACATTCGAATATGTTTTGTCAAATATTAAATTAACGTTACAACTTACTTCAGGGGAAAGCAACGTTTTCAATAGTATGCCATCGACACAAGAACGGAATAACCCAAGAATAACGACAACAATGAAAGATAGTAAATTACTTTTGTAGAAAGACATGGTTCACTATTCACTGTGGTGTTAGTCGCGCTGTGCTGTTAATAGCTGTGGTAATACAGATTACTAGTGAAAAATATTTTTAAATTGCAATATTTAATAAGCTTACAAACTAATACTACTTCCGCCCATATAAACTTAATCATTGTTTGTATTGATAGTGCAATATTAAATCCCCTTGTGCTTGCCAAATATTTACGTACTGAGGTAATGCAATTTAATCAAGTAGAATGATATCTATTTTTCCGCCCTAACGTAACACAAGTGTTGTCTTCAATCATAAAGTGCTATTTGTAGTTCATTGTTAGGCGTCACAGTATAAAAACATTACTGTGAAATATTGTTGCGTCATAAGGAGTAAACAATACTTTTGCTAAAGTTATTTCCCGTTACAATTTGAACAAAATGAAAATACTTATCTTTGTATATTAAAGTGGGCACAATAGCGATATATGCAAATATATAAGCAATAAGCACATCATAACGTAAATGAAAATTTTGTTTACAGTAATTTAGTAGAGGTGCCGTTTTAGCTGTGTCAATACAACGACCCTTGCTCCAAGTATGAGCTCGTTTTGGGTTTGGTTAGCATACATTGTGTAACCATACTTTTGGATTCATTGTATTGTCAAAAATAAAATGAATGCTTGAAAATTATTACATTAATAATGACCGCAATATGAATAGCTTATAATTTGGGTGCAATCCTAAATCCTAATACAGTAAACATAGGAAAGAATTATTTACTTTATTTATATATACACTCATTATTATCCGAACATAATATTAAATTGTGAAATTATTAATAACACATTGCTTTTTGACACCAGATCCTCTCATAATGTGTATCATATTCATAATAAGAGATATATGACCGCAATGAAAACAAGGATTGCACAGAAGAGAAAAATGTACTTCAGAACTCTTTTCTAAAATAAACATTCAACAGGATTTTTGTGTAGTCTCATATTGAAATTCAGATAAAGTATAGAAAATGTAATTGTTACGGAATAAAATGTCTTAATGAATAGGAGACTAACCTTTCGGGTGGCTCCTTCATACGCTTGTGCCCTGTGGAGATTATTTCCTCCAGCATCCACCCATTCTTCGGCAACATTCACATTTCTCTCAATATTATCAATGATTTCACCCTAATAAAAAAGTTTCAAATTGCATCAGCAATTAAATGAATAGTTCGCACATGGTAGCTTTGTTATTCCAGTTGTGTGACTTGAGGTGTGTAGATTAAGGGATAAAAATCATTTAAAATATTTATTACCTGACTTTCCAGCAAAATAGCCATATCCAAAAATGCATCGTGGAGTTCTTGTAACGATTTCTCCAACTTTAGTATATCATAGTATAATTTTTACTGTTGTCCACTTTCGCTATTTTTTCCAATTGACCGGAAGTGAGCATATTAATTATTAATACAAAAGAAATATTGAATTGTATTTATTGACGTTCTTCAAGACTGCAACCCACAACACAAATACATAATATTTAGTTTATATATAACTAATATTTACACAATATGATTAGATTGTGTTATACTAGTTATAACATTGTTACATTGCTACACTAACTTGCAACAATTTGTGAATAATGATAGAACTTTATTGTTTCCTATATGAACTAGTACTTCGCTTATTTTAACACGTAATAAATTTGTTTGGATTTGAAGGCAAGGCGAGCTTAGTCTAGAAAATTATGCAAATAGTGCTACTGGGATGTAATATTTCAATGCAATACAAGACTGTAGACATCAATTACTATTAATTCAACTACTTTTAGATATCTGCTAATTTAAATATAAAATTACATTAACATTGCTACTTAATTACGCATATCATTTATCATTAGAGTATGCATATTTTGTAGTATAGAATAAATTGCTTTAGTACCTGCAAAAAGTTTTATAACATTGTGCTACATTGTGCTTATGTGCAATTGTATACAAACCTCGATATTTTAAGTATAGTTTATAGCATATTTGGATTCTCACTCACCACTCACACGTTGTTCGCATAAGTATAAAACTGAGAAGTAAAATAAAAATAATAAAATGTGTACCGGAATTGATTAGGTAATTATTAATGCTTACAAAAGACAGAATATGGCTATATTCAAGCTTGTATATAAACCGTATAATATATATTATACGGTTTATATACAAGCTTGAAATTTTACCAGACCACAACATATCCAGTACCTTAAGGATACATTATTAGTAAAGTCAGTAAATTGTTTAAAATAAATAAATAATATTCAAATACATAAAAATTCTTAAAAGTTCGAATGACACCAAAACGAGTACCAAAGGGTCTTAAGCTATTGATTTGGTTTTGTAAAATTGACAAGCGGTTTGCATTTGCGGTGGACATAAGATTTTGAATGAATTTCAGTGATACACGATGTACATTCGCACAGAACAGTAACCAGGAAGTAAGTAGAACGAAACAGCAAACTGCAACAACTGGGAATACCAGATAAATTTCTAACGGGAGAATTCCATGCAATCGGATGCAACCAAAAACTGCAAATATTAAAAGCGCTCCAGCAGACGAGCAAATAGATGGGAATAGCCACTCGCAAATGCTTTTGTTAAAGTAAATATTCAGAACTTCTAGTTTTCGGAACAACACGATGTCTTTTGAATACCTGCTTCTTCTATAAATTCAGAATTTGCATTATTTTTCATAACTTAATATAATTTGAATATATTTTTAAATATGTATTGGGACACAAACATTAATGCAGTAGTCCAGTGGAAAATTGTGCTCAAGTAGAACTGAAGGTACACTTCAGTGAAGAAAATAGTGTAGATAGCTAGAGTTTTGGATATAAATTCAAAAGGGAGTAGAATTAGCTTGTATTGTGTAGGGAGCGGTAATATAGCTGAAAAATGCCACGCACCCTCCGGAGTCACAATAAACAACCCAGAATATAAAATATTGATAAATGCGACTCCTAAATAGCAAAATATAACTATAAACTCCAGAAACTTTGTCTAAAATTTATTTTCCGAGGGAATTTTTCCTGAAATCCATTTTCAAACGAATTAATATCATGTAGACAATTAATTGCAAATCAATATCTACTGTATTTATACATACCTTCAAGAACGGTATCCCATTTTATGAGCTGGTTAAAAAAGATTACCATGTCTTTTTGTTTGAGAAATATACTCCAGATTTCAATCAAACTGAATGAGTATCCAATCCCAGTAAGTAGCAAAAAGGACATCTCTGATGCATTTCCGGTTCCTTTTTTCAAAAATATCTGAATGTAATAGTACAAACAATAAAACGCATTCACAATTGCCAATCTTCTCCATTGAGTATTTTGCTTTTTTCCTCCAGAATCCAATGCTTGACTTTTATGATCCCACCGAAAGGGAATACAATTAAAAAAAGCTCCAATATTTACGAATATTCCAAAGTACGTTAGAACTTTTTTTGAAATCATATTAATAGTGGTATTACTCTATTTCTTCAACGTGTCCCCGAAAATTCAATAATGGCTTAAAGACAGTATATTCAAAGACTTTTTAAAGTTTATTCAATAGGCCATAATAATCTATAAACCAGAAGCCAGTCTTTACAAAAGCATCGTTAATTAATTAATGTGACAGTGATCCTCACGAATGAAGACAGTCAGGTTTCCTATCTACATTCGGGGTAAAGAATATCAATAATAAAAGAATAGTATTATTCCACCTCGTCACTTATTCTACCTCTATGAAGTCTTGGCATTGTTTTTGGACTAATCGGTCACACCCCTATGGAGTTCTGGCCACGCCCACTAATTTTTTTAATAGGAACATGTGGCAAGTGCGTCATCATCGTTGGAAAGCTGTTAACGTAAGGAATTCAAATATCAATCTCAATTACCCCATACATGGGGAAATGTGAAATTCGGCTGTGACGAAGTGGTTGATGAGCTTCATAAATATAGTCACTAAAATGCCAGTTATGTTGATTAAGATAGCTGACAAAGCATTATAAGAAAAATACCGTGTACTGGATTCTCATAAAATTTCCAGGTCCCCCATTCTAAGGAAAAATTGAGATTCTTAAAAAAAATAGGTTGACCTGGTGAGGTCAGATCTCCGCCATGTGAGTGCTACGTGAGGGTCGAGGGTGTGGCCGATTTGACTGAAAAACCAATCAATTCTTTGTTAGAATTAACCTACTCTATCAATTTCTCCTTGCTCCACAGACCGGCAGAGGCAGAAAGATGGACAGCAAGAACGTTCTCATAAATTGGTTTCTCAACCTTTTATTAAATTAAGTGTTATTAATTAACTTAACATGCCGCGTAGTTAGGTGGCTAGTTAGTCACTGACCACGCCGTTAAATACATACACTGCTATATAGTTGCAAATCACGGCTTGCAAATTTTTGCTAATGATGGTGGAAGAAACCCAACCCAATTTTTGGCTGGAGTTTTCTTATACGAATTTCCAAGTTATGTAGAGGGTAGTATGTATTTAAAAATTTTTGTATAATGCACCATTTGCTTCCACATAGTAGTATATATTAAATATTTTTATAAAATGTAACAATTGCACCACTAAAATTTATTGAAAACCCTGTACCTTGTATGAAGTGGTACATGTGGATGCACATGAATGCTAGTGAATTCGTTTTGTGAAAACCCCATTTTAATGCATGTGAACTAAACAGAATTAAATCAAACTTTTCGCCGACCCCTTGCACAAGAAGGACCATTGTCCCCAATCTGAAATAATACTGTTGTCAGCTGAGCAGGTTTATGTCCGAATAGTATAAAACTGCGTAAATCTGCTAAGCAGAAAGAGGAAGGCGGCGTACATACAAACCTTTCATATGTACTGCTCTGCATATCATTCAACCCGCCTGGAACCACATTACACTTCCAATTACGTATAGATATCTAAATCTTGAAGATTTATAAATTTAGTGTGAAGGTGTGCTGAAGATTTAATGTGAGCACAAAGATGGATTTATCAGTAAATCACTAAACAACTAAGGTTTCAACAATAAATAATCATTTGCATTTCCCATTCCCGGCCGTATTTAAGCATTAAAAATCTACTTTTTTTCCTATTCCTTCTTTAGGTTTGCAGGATGATGTACTTTGTATTCTTCTAATTGTATGTCTTACAATCACAAATATAATATTCGAATAATAAACATTGTAGTAATAATATGTGTATCACATATAAGATACCACAGAACGTTTTCATTTATAATTTATACTTCAGTATAATACCTATACAGTTTCTATGATGAACCAGTCGCCCTCTGTAAACATCTATTTTTATTGTGCGACTACTTTAAATAATTCAGCAACTTTGTTATTGATTACAATCTGTAAAGGTCACAACTGCGACTATCACAATTAAATATTTTATATTATGCTATTATTATCTTACCATTTAGCTAGCACAACATGTATATTGTTCAACACATTATAAGCCAAAGGTCCAGTTTAGAAATACAAAATTAAATTATTAGCTCTAATAATGGAATGAGAATTGGAATTCGAAGGTTGCACGAATATAATCACAATTAAATTTCCGCAAATTGGAGAAGGACTAATCATTTTAAGAAATCTGCAATTATAATAGTTTTAGTATTTACTACATGACGTGGAAATGTTTCTGTGGATTAATTTTATTTAATACCGTACCCGTTAATTAATCCATATTATTTAAATATTGGAAATTTATTCCTCGCATTTACTTTTTGAGTAAGAGTTTATTTAAAATGGGTAGACAATATGTTAGTCAAACTTTACGAATATTATTACTACCATTACTAATACTTAAACTGACATTGGCTACAAAGTTGACCGACCTTTTAAATATGGAGGGAGATTGCTACACAAATCTGATATTTTACCCATGGAAGAATGAGTTACAATTAGAAAACAGGTATTTGGATGAACTGTCAACTCTCCAAATTCCCCATGCCGTTACCCTTTACGAAAAAGTGAAATCCATCTGGAAAAAGGAATTCAATTGCAAGAAGAACGGCCCTAAGCAGTCATTGTTTCAACTGAAAGGTCACCAGTTTAAAAATTTCGGACGTGCCCCCGATATTCTATTGTTAGAATGCTTCTTTACATCCTACTGTAACTGCACTTATGGAAATATGGCTAGTGAAAAGAAAGTTTTATTTTCCGTGCCACATACATTCCGCAAGATAAACTGTTTGTCCCACATTGCTCTAAATATAAACATAAAGAGCCAAAGGCAGTTGATTCACTTACACTACATCACCACAAATATAATTCTCCCGTATCATCCGAAAATACCTCAGCATCTTCAAATGGAACTTCGCAGATCAACCACTATGGTACCATCAAAACCGACACTTCATCAAGATTTTATCGCTCCAGAACTGAATTTCTACAACATCGGGGAACATTCCTCAGTGCATCTATTGCTACTGAAAGAAACGTACCCTAACACAGTAAAGGACACAACAAAAATATTGCTACAGTACATTATGCATAAATATCCGCAATATATTGATGGATTTGAAGATTCTCTTAACGACGCTGCAAAACGAAGGTTTTATCTACATTTTCAGGGTAAAGAGATGTATGTAATTTGCGGAAAATGCCTTCGGACAGGGCGAGGGATGTACACATTAAGAGATATCTCGGATGTTCTGCTCCCGCTAGGAGTATATGATGGTAGTATCTCCCAAAAAGAACTAAGGGCAACTACTATTCGATCCATATTGTCCACTGTAGACAAATCTGTCAAAATTAACGAAATGACTTACGCAAATCGTCATGCTTCAGGTTGCAAAATTAGCGACGAAGCAAAACTAGTTGGAAATCTCATTTTTCAAAATGCTACTGTTGGTAAAGGTTCATGTCTAAAGCGATCTGGTTTAACAGTAGAAATCGAATTCAATTATGAGCTTCAAGACCTTGATTTTTTTCAACAAAGCTGGTTGCACTATTTCGGTAAGCTATTTATTGTTATTAAGGAATTTATTAAGTTTATCATTCTCTAATTTTATTTACATACAGGGATTAATAATGCATAATCATTCAAAATTTTAGAAATGATTATTGAAAGGGCCAAAAGAAATGGTACTTTAATGACACTAGTAAGCTCAATCACTTGGTTATATCTGTTTTGAAATGGTTTATTATATTTTAGGGAGCCCACGATACCGTGCTAATAAAGATGCAAATCAAAGTGGAAGAATAGTTCCACAATTTCTATTTTTTCCTCCGATATTAAACACATTCATCCCGATTTCTGAAGGAAAATATAATTTCATTTCGTGTAGCAAACTGGGAAATAAATGGTTCGATTTTGAGGGATACACACGACCATATCAAGCTGAAGCCTGGATTGGATTGCTCCTTACAATGGCAACCGTTATAATTTTTTCGATTCTTTTACTCCAGTTCAAACACAATGACAACATGCTATTAGTTCCTTTGTTCCCCCTGGTAATATATGCATACCTTTTAGAAATCAGCTTGTCCTTACCAAAAAAGTATGAGAAACTTGTTTGGCTCAAGCTAGTTTTGGGTCCCTTACTCATGATGCTCATTGTCTTCACTAATAGCTACAAAGGCATCGTCACCACAGACATGATAAACAAACCAACAGATGAAATATTCCAATCGATTTACGATATAATTCTTATAGAAAACACTACTTTGCTCGGACCAACAAAATTTCACACTTTTGACCGCAAAGTTCAAATAAACATTGGATCCCAGTGTATGTGGCATTTTGCAAACTATTTCAAAATAATATACAACTTGAACAACTACACTGAGTTGAGAATATGTGCGGAACGTTTTGTCTTGAAGAAGGATGATTTCCGGTATAAAGACTGCAATTTTGGGGGTACGTTTAATGTTCGCAATTTTATAATAAGTATTATCTTTTATTGTATTGTATGATCCATATAACTATATGAATCTCAATAATTTAATTTCGTGGCACAGATATAGAAACCGATTGGAATTGGGCATATAAGAACTTTAAGTGGATTCTGCAGGATAAATCATTGACAACCGTGCTTCCAACGATAAATGGATGGGATGAGGTTCACGCTGTAGGGTTTCCCTTGGCTCGTATTTCAAGATTTCTTAATTTGTTGGAGGATCGCCTGAAATTTAACAAGGGGGACAATTCAGCCAGAAGGCTTGTAAGTTTGAGGGAGAAAGTTAGTCGCCAGTACATCCTACAACCGGGATTCCCCTTCGTAGGCCCTCAGAAAGTTATTTCCGAATGCCAAAACTCAATGTACATAGACGAAGAAAGCAAATTATTTTGGTTCACCAACGATTC
>JAQFYC010000908.1:0-43485 GCA_034694165.1 Tomocerus mixtus
CATCCACAGAGCTCAGCAGGCAAGCGTTGCTTAACCTGAGCGAACAGTCGAACGCTCTGGAACATGTGCAACTTGCCTTGCTTACTCCATTGTAGATTCGAAATCTGAATTTCTAAAGTATTAAAATATTACAGGAATCAATATTTTATAAAATGGCCTTCAATTCGACCGGTCTACTTGTAGATTCGATAAAGTTCATTTAAAGCCACTAAAATTCTAGCCAAAAAATAATTACGATTCATTTAATTATATTGACAATAAATATTTCTGAGCTGTGCCTGTGTAGGATAAAATCATATGGTCCTGCCCTGTACATTACAAACCCTCGTAAGTACAGATATTCCGGCTTGTGGACCTCCTTATCATTTAATATTCTCAAGTAGGCACGGTCTAAAGGAAGTATAAAGAAAAGGTATCCACTAGACTTACGCTTTTGAATCTTAACATCATTACACTGCTATATATAGTCCTACTTATGCATGTAGATGCTTCATTCAAGTTTAACTTTCTTTGGATATTGCATGGATGCCCAAATTAAGTGAAAAGATCAAGTGCATGACAAAACTTGACAAGGAGACAAAGCAATTCATAAATTACGTAGATGATTTTTTGATAATGCAATAAATAATAATAATAGGATAAGCCGAGTGTAGTGTACGTTTGATATAACATAAAGCATCGCATACAGGACAGGTATAAGCTACTATTTACAGATCCTTCTTCTTTATGCATAAGATACAATGCATAAGATAAAAATGTCCTTATGTTTGTAAAGCTGATGCTTAGTGCATTTATGCGACTTAAATAGTTCCTACAGCGTATTATACGCTTTGTGAGTGTACAAGAAGATAAACTGGAATTTATTAATCTTCCTAGCGTATAATAGAGTATTACATTCGTCCGCATCCCTTTCCATCTCCTTTCTTCAGCTTTTCTTGCTATCAATTCTCACTTCTCACCCTTCTTAACTCAGCTTGACAAGAAAACAAGGAGTTTTCCCATCTCCATTTCCGAACACGGAGAAACCAAACAAAATCAAGTTTGTGGTTGATCAAAAAGCGTTCTGTTGTATTTTTCTGTCCTGGGCTGGGCTGGGCTGGGATGCTAGACTCTCTTTATACGTACAAATACTTCACTCAATTCTATACACATATATAGTAGGTAACCGAAAACATCTTCCAGCGTCAGCAGACTATATAAAAGCATGCAATTCTTACATCAAAAGGTATTACAATAGAATACCTTCTACTTTCTACTTTCTACAGTTATATTCAAGATAATATAAAGTGCTACCTTCTGGCACAAATACAAATACAATATTATAAAGAAAAGAAGATGCGAAGCGAATATTGTAGTGAATTCAAGTGAATGGGAATAGTATTAGTATAATAGTAATGGGAAGAAGTAAGAAAGAAGGGAGAGAAGAAGTGATGCATTCTGTGACATGTGCTCACTTCCTATTTTTATTCCTTCTCGCAAATCCTGAGGGACAAACAGAGTGCGTGTCATCGTCAATATTCCCATCCGCATACGCTATACACTCCTCAAAGGACAACAAAACATAGCAAAGAGATACCGAATGGAGAAAGAAGAGAACACACCCACCCTTGTGCATGCTACCCCATACTTACTTATTTTATTCCATACTTTTACAAGTTTCAGACACAACTACTGTATTTGTACTCTTTATATTTCAAAGAATGTATCTATTTACAATTACATATACACACATATGTATTTATGTACATGTTTCAAATGCAATTACACTTCTTTATACTCTTTACCTACAGATATATGGACATGTTATATAATATTTACAACTATTGTGGGTTCCTTGATATGTTTGTTGTTGGTGAGTTGTGTTGAGTACCAATATCAACAAACTAAACTAACTGCGCTCTAACCATTATCATACTGATTTCTATTCCTACCTTACATATACATATAAACCATAAACTAAATAGTAAATAAATATATGTACCTGTTTAAGGCACCCAGGGATGTCAAGGCACAAGCTCTCACTTTTTTCTTTTAGATTATCAATTATATTTATAGTATGTAAGTACACAGATAAAATTCGCATGTACAAATAGTTACCATAAAGAGTTTCTTGCTAAATTAACAATCTTGCGAAAAACATTCGTGTGAAGGTTATTTAAATAATATAAAATTACTTAATTTGCACTTTTCATTTAGTAAACTTTTTGGGACACTTTAGTAGATAAGCTTTTTATTGACACTTTGATACTAGAAATACCTTTAAGAGACTAGTTGTATTCATTATACAAAGGGGAAATGTATTATTTCTGTTCGCGAAGGTATAAAGTGCCTACGACATAAATATTTCTACATACACCCATAATTCTACTTAATACATATATACAGTAATCCCATTCTGTACCACATACGGTTGGCTACCTATCTGAAATAAGCAACACAGGGAAATGTAAGTAAAATAGTATGTAAGCACGCAAAGAAAAGTGCATACAACTAAACTCAGACCAGACCAGACCACTATGATATGTAGCTTAACTTTGTGTTAGTTTATAATGGAAAGGACAGTAATAGAGAGATAGGGATTGCATACGACATAAAATAAGTTACGTTTACGTTGGATGAAAGTACAACAAAGTCGGAGTCAGGGAAAGAGGGGAACTGCGGAAAAATCTGAATTTTCCAACTGACCGAACACCACTGTTTGAGTAAACATGAAATGTGTCTTGCCATCGCTCCTTTCTTGTGTGTTGTCAATCTTTTTTCCTTTGCCTGCTCTTCCCTGCCGACAAGATGACTAGGGCAGGGCAGGACATGCAGGACATGCAGGGAAATCGAAAAATGAATCTCTTTTCCATTGCATTGATATACTTTCACATATTTAGCTCTGTATTTACTAGTTATACAAGAATTTACTCGGTAATAGACTTGTTATGTACTTGCTAAGATTACGAATATAGCAGACGTATGCATTAAATGGTTAAGAATCATTTTGTTCCAAAGGTCATACGAAAACAACAAAACTAATTTTATCTCCTGGAACTATTTTATCTACTTAAAAGAGAAATAATCAAAATATTTGGTGCGAATATTTATGCTAATGAGCGTGAGATTAATTTAATTGGTTAATGTGTCATTTAATGTTGGAAATTAAATTTTTATTGGCAAGTTAAGTATACCTACGTCCACCTTCTAAGACATGATGAATACTTCTTTTTTGCTTTACGTAGGTACTATGTAGGGCAATATTCTCAAATGTTTTCCTAGTTCTTTCTGTATATCTAGGATGCAATAATTGTGCCCAGCAGAAAAAGATTGTTCTATTTAAGTTTTAGTCAAACTCTCCAGTAACAGTAGCACTTTACCTAATTTTAGTTGTGTTAGAACTTAATTTACAATACAATTTCTTAAAACAGCGTTCTAGAATCTATTTATCGTAGCACACTGAATTAATAAAATGTGCTACATAATAATTTGAGAATATAAATATGTGTTGTTGCTTTATTGTATCATTTTTATTTAGGTTCTTACGTATGTATGACATTAATACAAATTGGTGCATGAAAGCATGCATTATATTATATAGATTTTGGGAATCCGCTTGGCTTAATAGATACTATTGACACTTTGGTGCACCATGCAAATTTATATGCTTCCCCATCGTGAAGTTTGACATTTTTCTGCAAATAAGGTCTCAAGTGCGTCCACCGGACAGAATAGCTGCAGCCTAAATCTGGTTTTTTCTCTTCAATTGACTGCACTGGAATTCGCCATTGTAGATTCGTTAGCTAATAGAAAAGATAAAAAAGAATAATGATATTCACACGCTGTATTCACAATGGGAACGCTGTTAAGTACTATATTGTGATGCAGATTTGACGTTGAATGACGTGTGACGCGTGAGGTAAATTATATCACATCACAAATTCTAACCTTGGATTCTGGTAAGTATATCACAATAGCGGCTTCGTAATTTCTTGCTTCTTCTTTAGATGCACATAAAGTGATCCAGCCATGGAGCATCCCATTCTTATTACAGCCTTGAGAAAGGAACGTGTGACCTCCGCTTTTAAAATAGTCGGGGCTGTACATCCCATCTAGGAATTTATATTAGCACATAAAGATACTATTTGCATTGGAAACTACTTGAAGATTTATAAATAAAATGCTAAACTGCTTACTGCTTACATGCTATTGAAAGTTATAGCCATAACCATAGCCATGTCATAACTTATACAGTAAACAGATTTAATAAACATAAAACACGTTGGAGTAGGCGTGCTGTACATATTCTGGATTGCGTTAAGTAGTTAAAAATACGTACTTACGTGATTACATTAAGATTTCTTCTCTAGATTTTGCATATGCATGCTTGTATAATCTTAAGAATGAGGAATAGTTGGACATAAAAATATTTTACCTTTGTCAAATCCTTCCCGGTTGCTTCCATTTTTAAAAATATAAAATTCCTGATCTTCATCATAACCAAAGGCCTTGTGGGCGCTTTGCAGATGATCTACGTAGTTTCGACTGAGAATATACGTGGGTTTGGGACAAACGGTACATTTCACTTCTCTGAAAAATTTAAAAAATAGAACTACACTTAAAGCTTGTCCCATTAAAATTACATAACATCCGTCTGCCTCTGTCCCAAGCTTTCTTCATAAAAAGTGTAAAACACAGCTCGTTGAATGAATAACGATATAAGGAAATATTAAAATATTAAGAAGGTTACTTTACATGTTCTGCATTTCATTTGTTTCTTTTTATGTAACTCATACTATAGAGGAAGGAAGTTACAGAACGTCCTTCCTTTAGTTTTATACTAGTGTAACACTAGATATGTAAAAAGAAATGTCATGTCATGACGTATTTAATATGACTCACCTGCTAGAATAAAACTGGATTTCTGATGGCTGAATTATATTCTCATCCTCGTCCAGAGGATTTTCTGTCCCATTACAATTTCCGGCAGCTAATCCCAAACGTGCCCCACTAATTTCTGTAATAGTTCCAAGATCCGAATATCTCCTTCCGAGAATTTTAGGCTGGGAGGACCTTCTTCTGCGAAATTTGAGAAAACAATCTGCACAAGGAAGTGGCTCTTCCAGGAAGCTACCCGGTTGTTTATCCTGGGGTAATACTTTGTTGCAAATGGGACACTTAAACTTAAAACTAGTCTCTGACTTCCTTTGGCTCCTTTCCTTAACTGACTTCATCAGGTTCATCATCTTTTAATTGAGCCTTTGAACTATTGCACCAAATTTCCTAGAAAACAAACTATTTACTAGAAACTTCTTACAAATTAGAACTATTTGCAGGAGATACGCATATACCTATTTCATTCCAGGCAACTCAAGCCAAGATAGATATTTTTCCACCAAAATGCACTGGACAGTCCAGGTCGATAGAAGAATTGTTGTTGAACTGAAGTAAACTTCCTCCAGATAGTTCCTTTTCGTTTCCTCAATCTAATACCTAATTATAGAGATAATCACTTCCATTATTACCATAATAATCCTATTTATTTTCAACTTTAATGCTCCATTTGTTTCTAGGTAAGTTGTAAGTAGTAAGTAGATTAGGAAGTTAGAATACGATTAGTAGATCACTCTGTCCTTTATATACTTTTGCTACAATTCCTTCTACATCGACACTACTGTACTCGTACTGTAAGAGATTTGAAATGGCACATCGTTAAATATACAAACCTTCACTGATTGTGAGTTCTTTGGAAATAATAAGACTTGCAGATTCTTCTTGGTTGCTCGCTAGAATAAGAAAGTGCTGAGATAATCTATTCAAAGCTCTTTAGTTGGTTGCTAGCAGCAAATGTGATTTTATGTTAAGTATTTCAGTTACGTGGTGTTGTGTATGTAGTGGTAGTTTAGTTTATTGTTTAGTACTAAATACAAGTCTGCTTCTGGTTTCTCTTTGAAATTAAATGTAAGCAAAGCTAAAGGCAAAGCAATATATACCTAGCCGATTAATAGACAGGAAAATCCACTCTCTTCATCTTCTAAGCATTTACAATTTACATTTTGCATCATGTGCCTAACTATAGCTACTAGAAGGTACTTTATATACAAATACGTATAATGTATACAGATTGCATGTCAGTCAGTATGTCTGTAAACATTATATTTGCGTAGCAGTTTTACATTTGGAATTTTTAGACTCAGTGTGCTATATTTTTATACAAAATATGTATGTACGTATCACAGAATACAAATACCATAAAATTTGAATTGATCCCCTTTTCCAAAATAGTCCCCTAGCTCCAAGGGGATTCGGACAAAATTATCTCCCATTCCCCCTTGGAAATATATAAAAATTTACTTTGCCATACTTTTTAGACTTACTTTACCACAACTTTATTCATTTACCAAAACAATATATCCAAAAACCATAAAAATGGGAGTCAACCATGTAAAAACGTATTTACTATAAAGTTTAAGCAAAAATGTCTAATGAAAAACCATGTTAACCATAGTTTTGGGATGTTTTTACTACTAAAATTATGGTCAAAATAGTTTTTAATTAAGCATTTTTGCTTAAACTTATGGCAAATAAGTTTTTATATGGTCGATTCCCATTTTTATGGTTTTTGGATATTGTTTTGGTAAAATAAGTCTATAAAATTGTGGCAAAGTAAGTTTTTATATGGTGTCATTAAATATAAGCCATAATTCTTCAGGGGAACTATACTGAAATATACGGTGCAGAAATACCTACTTGTTATATCTTCTGGTATGGCAAATTACGTAGTGAATGAATAAAAAGTTGTTTCCAATGGTCTTATTCAATTCATGGTCATGTCTGTGTAAACTAATGTGTTGTGATGTGATGAGGCTGAATAGCTTCCAGAGCAGCAGCAGATGTTCTTATGATCTTAGTCTGCATGTAAATACACACTAGTCAGCAGTACTCTAAATAGTTCAAATAGGAATTTCTTGTTTACTGCATGTTTTACACATAGAAAACCTATGTTCAATTTATCCAACTCGATAACATGACACGATGAAGCCTTTTCATGATTAGTTAAGTCTAATTTAATACGTTGTTAATTTGACGCTAATACGTTGTGACAAAGAGCGAGTGTTAACATGGTTAGCTACCATTATGATCTTATTTAACTTTTTATTACTCTTCTTCCGCCGATCTGTCTGCATGTTTGCATTGCATTATTTTTCTTGGCGAATTTAATTTTTTTGGTTACTAATCTAATTTAGATAAATTATCTGCTGCTGCACAGTGCATGGCTAAGGTCGATGTCGGTTTCTACAGCTAATCTCTATCACATATTAATGTACGTTCAAGTATATCTGTATAATATTTTGCAATGTAGGTAAATCGTTTCAAGTTGATGTGATACTACAATCGTATAATGTGCAACGTTCCTCTTATTTCTGGCAGCAAAGGGCAAACTTAGAACGATAAACAAGTTTACATACATAACTACACCTACTAATTTTCCTCTTAAATAAAATCTGCATCATATCGCTAATGGCGCTAATGACACGTATCTGTACATACAGTACATTTATGTAACAATAATCTTGCTTATTAGTATTGTAATTTCATGTAATGTGTAAATATGTAAAGAGTTCAACCGATACAGTCTCGTACAAAAAATTCGTATCTTATCTTAACTGATGCTTTGGTTTGCTATGTTGCGACTTATGTAAGACACTTAGGAAATGTAGATAATATTTATAAGAATAATTCAGCACCAAATTAGCAACTGAAACATACACTTTAGCAATTGTTTGAATTTTCTAACATATTGGTATCGAAATGTAAGAATAAATTATTGTAATGCCTACGAAAAATTAGAACAATCCATTAGAGAGTGTTATAATAATGATTGTATAGCTGGTGGCAGCGCTTAGGATATCTCAACTTAATAAATGATGAAATACCTGTCAACTAAAAATTACCAGGATGAAAAACTAGCAATAGAAACGAAAATATAAATAAGTTCCATGAAAAAACCTAGGGTAACAAACGGACAAATTATTAGCATTTGAATCTATTTTAATAGTACGAAAATATATTAGAAATTATAACAGAAAATAAATGTAACGTATAAATATTCTTATTAAGATGCTCCCACAATTCTCTATTTTTTAATTTAAATAAGACTAAAATTATTACTATTCATATAATGTTATTACTAAAATAGTATAATATACGACTTACCATTTAGTATGTAGGAAATCAGACAGTTGAACAATGTACAGACATAATGGATAGACAGTTAACAAGCTAAATATATGACTGCAAATAATTATTTAGTTAAGTTACCTATTTATTATTATTACCAACCTACATTCCAATAACATGTTTACAGATAGAGAGAGATAGTGGTTATAGATAGTGGGCATTGATGAAATGATGGGTGTTTTAGTGTTGATACAGATAATGCGGACTATTATTAGTACAATATAATCTGTCAACTCTGTTTTGTAATTTATTAAAGTAAATTGGAATTGGAATTTAATTGCGTTTATTGTGTATTTGTATCAGATTTGCGTGCAAAAAGCTTTTTCGCATGTTTTAAAGTTTATTCCAGATTCCTATCATGATGCTTGATGTTTAAATGTTTATTTATTAATTAAAAGGTAGAAATATCTACACAATATTGTAAGCTATATTATTAGGGCACACTGACGGAGGATTATAAGATGCGTATACGCACACGTCTCAAGGACACTAAGACTGGAAGCTACGTATATTACTTTGATAAAAAGTATTGCAAAAAATTGTCATGCATAATAGACGGATCTGAGATTTATTCAGACCGCTATTACTATTTAGACATAATGGTGAATTTACATGGTAATACCGGTTTAGCAAATCGAGCAATACAATTTCCTCCACCTTTGCTTAAAGAGTTAAATCATTAGAAGCTTAACTTTACTGAAATCTAAAAATAAATATCAGATCTTCCAACTCCTTTTCCTCTCCCGGGTACACTAGGAAGAAAAAAGAAAGAGCCATTTAAATAGAGTAGATGTAAGGATAAGACGGGAGGGATGAGTCAAGTTAAACCTTTATTATTGTATACTTCTGTACCTACATTTGCAATAAGTATATCAGCAGCATGCAGCGAAAGGAATGTATTTAGAATTTTCCTTGAACTACATTTACAATTACATTGCAAATACAACTGCACTGTGGTTACTAAATAAATTATAGCCAGTCACCCAAGGAGGAATTAATAACATTAAATAGTGCAGGAATAAGTATCTGTAAGTATTAATATTAAGGTATAAGTTCGTATAGGGACCTTATACTGAATTCTGAATTTATGTTTCCAAATAAATGATAAATATTCACATAAAACTGTTCTCCGTCCAAAAAAGTCTGAAACATGTGTAAGTCTGTAAGAGGTGCTGCATTTTTTGGGGCCAGTGTTCATTCGGTAATAGTAAATACGATCCCTTAATTTTAATTATTAGGCTGAGCTCTACCTATTTACTTATGTAAACATTATTTAATTAGAAAGTTGAATATTTATTTTCAAATATAACTTTTTCAATTTAATAGAGACTATTACAGGTTTTAACTACAGGCTATTGTTCCACTTAAAAAAGTAGAAAATGCTTATTAACAGAAGTTAAATAAATTCTTAAATAAAATAAATAAATTGTTTAAATTAATGGAAATAACATTGTAATTTCTATTTCAGGTTGTAGCTATATTTTTCTTACTTTGGTTCTTATTTGATACTGTTGTGGTCGAATTGGGGCTCAATTTATGGAGGTGTGAAGAAGATGTAAGAAATATGGAAAATATTTATCATTTACCACATTTAAAATTAACAACTCTTTATTTTATTATGGAAAATGACAATTTAATAATGAGAGATGCATATTTTGTTTTGCAGGAACCTCGTAAAAGTTTTAGCCTAGTTCCACAATACCTTGTTCTGTTATTTAAATTCATATACTACGTAGCTTTGTCCATAACTGGGATTTACATGTTTAGAGGTGTAGAAAGGGTAAGCAAACAGCAAGCGTACATAATTTACGATATGAATTTATCTTGAGATGTTTAAAGTGACAGTTTCAGAGATTTGTGGTTTATAATAATTAATTTATGATTACAGGCATCAGCGAAAATTATAAAATATTGTCTTCTAAGTTTTGTCATTTTGCAAACGATATCCCTATTTATTTTCGTCACATTCGTCCTGTTTGCCTGGGAAGATGGAAATCTTAATTCAGTAAAAGCTTACGAACCAGTTCCAACTGCATCTTCCCAATTTATCCTACAAGTGGACAATATGACCTACACAACAACGAATTTTGCATCTGAGGAAGAAGCTGTTTTAGTAGTACCAACGGAACCATCCATAACGACGACGTCTCAACCATCCGAACCAGAAACAATATTGCCTACACTACCCGAAATTATAGAACCGACACCTCCAGATGTTAAAGTAACAGATTCAGATACAAAGACAGAAAAACCTGCAATTCCAACTGCTGGTCTTACTCAAAAATTAACAAGTGGTCAACTCGTTTCCTTCGTTTTTGAAATACTCGGCGTGGTTTTTAATGCTTTGGGAAGTGTTATTTATACGGGGATTCTTGTTACATATATGGTGACTCTGTAATAAAAAGAAGCTTGGAATCTCTTTAAAAAAAGCAAACCTGTCTAGTCCTTAAAACAAGCTTTTGTTATAATTGCTCTACTAATCCATTGGACATTTTACAAAATGGATTCGTTTAGTATTCAAAATGATCTAATTACATTGTTGTGCCGATATTGTTTTTGACCTTTAATTTTGTATATAATGATTTTTGTTCAAAAAATAAATACTATTTCCGTTCTTGAAACAAGTGTAATCTGCGCTATAAGTTTTTTAATTTGAGTATCAACATTAGGATCGATGTAATGTAAGTTTAACAATTTCTTTCGCCGATATGTGTATTGGGTAAAGGAAAGAACTAGGTAAGTACAAATAATTAATCGACATGTGGATAAAATGATACATCGCAAAATGAAATTACATTCCTATATAGCTACTGCAACCATTAGTTGTATAATTGATTTGTTTACTAAAGTTAGTTGGTTAAAGTAGATAGCAATTAAACTAACTAATTATCGAGTACTGAGAATCGTACAATAGAAATAAAGTAGAGCATACGTGTTAGGATTCCTTAATATTTATTTCCTGGCATGATGAAAAGGGACTTTCCTTGCTGGTACCTTCTATAAATACCTACACAGCAGGATATAAAGAAAAATATTGCCAAATTGCTGGCGCCATGCTAAATTATGCCGAAATTGTGATCTGTACACTACTATTACAGTTACCTCTGAAGAGTTTTATCATTTTTATTATTCAGTGCCATCATTTTCGCAAGTCTAAATTCATTACGATACCCACCAATCTCGTCTCCCTAAATTACATTTCCTAATCATTATGCAATGGCAATATTGTTTCAGCAAACCAGCTTTTAAGTACCATGAGCTTTACTTTTGCGTCATGGTTTAATATGTTTTTCCTTAAAAAAAGCATCAGCTATACTTACAATTAATTATTTCCAATTTCAGCCCTACTTATTCTAAGCTCCCATAAGAAAACACTCATCAACACATTATGTAATTATTACTCAAGTTATAATTAAGTAACTCATTTTGTTATGTATAAAAGCGATAAACCAAATTTTGTTTGACGACAATCCTTGTCCAGGGATACTTGAAAAGGCAACTGATACTTCAACTGCTGTGTCTGTACAGTAACTACAAACTTAATAAAAGTATTTCTTAACTCGTGTACAGTCAGTTAATTAAGTCAATGGAGGATTTCAATAAAGTTTACCATTTGCTTTTCAACTTTTTTCGCTGTATTGGCAACTACCCTTTTAAATTCACAAGCAATCCTCCCACGATTTCGTACGAAGGCAGAGGAAAGTATTATAGATTTTATATTTTTAACCACGTTTTCATACTTTTAGAGTTTGATCTTTTGTCCCAAGTTTTCTACAGATGTATTTACTATCACAAAAACATAACCGTTTTCCTAACTTGTGCGGCATGGCTCTTTGGAACAAGTTTTGGAGTATTGGGAGACATTCCCAATGGAATATTACGGCGATCTAAATTAATCTCAATGCTGAACGAAATGCTAAACTTAGAGAGAGCTATTTCAGGTAACTAGATTGTTAGATTTCTAAAAAAAATCCTTATCAACACTTTGAACTAATATTTATGTCAGTAGTAAATAATGCTGCAGGACAATTACACAAAACTAGATCATAACTTACATATTTGCGCTAATCACGCCTTTTTACATTTAGGTGATAACAGTTGGGACGAACATTTGCAAAAGCACTTGAAGAACTGCAGGATAACTTTCTGGAGTTACATGTTTATGTTTATTAGTTCATGTTTCGGATTGTTATTTCATTATTTTATGTTGCCAACATTTCCCAAGTATCATTACTCGCTTTTACCTCAAGAATATCAAACCATACCTCTAGTAATAATTTTCAGCTTGTGGGAACTTCACGTAATGTTCATCTCATGGGGTCATATCTTCTCTGTAGACTTGTTGATCTATGTCGTGTCAGATAGCATTACAAATTGTCTTCGCTCAATATCTTTTTCAAATAAAATGTACAGGATGCCCCTCAGAAGACAAAGGCATCTGAAACATGTTTTCCTACAAAAAATGCAGCAATACAATCAAATTAGACTACTTTTGAAAAAGTTTACACAATGCTACGGACAAGTCGTATTCGTACAATTCGGTTTGAATATCATAATGATTTGTCTCCTCATTTACGGTTTGCTCCAATTCAGTTTAGTACTTAATTTTCAGGGAACTTTGCTCTTCTGGGCAAACACTATTTCTTTAACTTTAAGATTTCTCACTCCAGTTAAATCTTTAGCAATGATCTGGGTAGAGTCACAGAAATTTATTATTTCTTGGACATCATTTTTAGGCGGTAATTGTAATAATTACGGTCCTGTAGACTTTTCCTCTCCCTTATATCGTACCCATCTTGCAGCATGTCCAAAATTAACTTTCAAAGCTGGATGGTCCATTTACCATATGAAACCTTACGTCGTAATTAACATGATTTTTATAACTACCTCAAATGTAATAGTTTTTCTTAAATTGTAAGTACAACACATGTAAGAAAAAAATGTGTGTATTCGATCGAATTCATGTGTGATATCAGCAGTATATTTTCAAAAGGAAGCACTTGTTTGTGGTCCTAAGTAAATGAAATTAGTGTATTTGTTGAGTTAGCATGACTTTAGAATGATAATTATTGGAGACAAATTTTAATTGTAATTATAATTAATGCAGATTGAATTTTTGTTTTTACAGTTTGTATGGTAAATAGTATTACAACTTTATCTATAACGTAAGATTGGTAAGCAGCATTCAATTAAAATGAATCAAATATTTTATGCACAATATATATAATATATATGCTGCAATTTAATATTCTATCTGTATAATTAGTTCCTGATTATCCAATGCACAGATCATGTATTCGATGTTTAAGTCTTAACAATAGGAATCTTAGGAAAACATTTCACTGCATTGCATTGCATACATTAACGTATTAAATAATTCAAAGCCCAAAAAGAATCTCATGTACTCTTATATATGTACTATAGCACATTTTATTCATTAACATGAACCATTACGGCTGCAATCTGTACCTAATCCATAATCATGATAAAAATATACATTTTATCTCAGTGTCTACGTACATGTAACAATGTGTGAAGTGCTCCATATCTACGCAATCCTAAAAATACTCGTAATTCGTAGTATTTAGCTATTTTCAAGGTACATACTAATAATATGCAATAAATTAAGTTCCTAAGTTCTTAATCGCTATATATTTCCTTAATAATTACTACCTATAATTGTTACCCTATTCATACTTTGCTATTGTTATGTATTCACGTAATAAAATCTCAAAGTTACACCTTTTCAATAGATAATTTGTGCTTGTACTTAATAATCACCTCATCACCACTGCTATTTAGAACAGCTTATTGTAGTTATTCACGTTTGTAGCATATTTATTACTATTCATTGTGGGTGTCTTTATTTTATTGGTATTAAGTCACATATTCTCAGGTTGGATAGGTAAGGAACATAAATTATGTTTCCCATATTATACAAAGCCTACATACATCTCGTACATGCATGCATATGTATATACATGAATCATGGTAAGTAGTAAGTAGGCAACTAGACACATAAAAGTATCTTATGCTCTAGTGTGCATTTATACATGTGTGTCATGCCATGCATTCCTTGGCAGACCAGACCAGACCAGCATAGCATACATAAACATAAAACTTTGCATCGCATTGTGTTTGTAAGTGTAGAAGGATCAAGCTGGATGGTATGGTCGGGTCTGTCTATAGATTTTCTTTATCCTGCTTTTGCTTACCTTAACATAACAACAATCTCATTCTCAAAGTCTAACTGTGGAAGTTCAGTACAGTTCTAATTGTTAGCTCTGCTCTGTATACACTATACAGTATACATACAGGAACACAACAGAAAAGCCGGCACGGCATATTCCCACAAACAATTATATACTCACTGCCTTTCTTACTAATACCGACAGTATTACTAGTTTTAAACTGTACCCAAGTTAATAACTACAATAAAGACTTCCAGATATTATTAGTAATTTCCGAACACCTCCGTTTATACACATACCTTACATTAGTAACATAAATTAATACAATAAGAGGTATATCTACACAATATAGCTCCATGTATTCCTACTGGGTGCATAAATGTATCAAATCCATCAGCAAATCCACACTATCTACAACTATCTCATTTCAGATTAGTTTCTTTTCAGTAAATATCCTTCCTCCCAAAGATAAGGAATATAATTATGATTTGTGCAAGGCTTGTCGGTTGTTCCGCTATATATCTGTACGTACACAGTGTTAGTGTTATTTCATCTGCAGACTTGAGTTGTCTTGAATTATCAACATTAAAACAGTAGCTTAGCAAATTTACGAGTGTTTACTTGAAGGTGAACGTGACAAAAACTATATTATATGTTATTCAGTTCAGTTTTCTGTCTTGTCTTGTTTTGTCGGTAAGAAGTAAGAAGAATCACAAATAACTGATACAGATATGTAAAGAGGAAGCTGAGCCTGCATGGTTTGTGTGTTTAAATGTGTATAGATACATAAATGTGTGTGATGTAAGTGTACGTAATTATATGTGGTCTGGTCTGGTACTGGTGTGGAGTGGTGTGGTGACGACGGGACTAACTTTACGGTATGTGATTCTGTTCGGTATAGTTATGCTAATGTTAGTCAGTAAGTATTTTCTCTTGGCTTGTTACACTTTTATTTAGTTAAGCATTGGTTTTAAGATCTGTAGGTTGTACGTTTGTTAAAATAAAACTCCTTGCCAGATTAGCAATACAAGAATCCTTTGACAATTCTTCAAGGATAGGAACCCAAACGCAAACGTGGTCAAGTCAGGTCTTGTCTTCTCTTGTCTCACTTCCAAATCTGTGCAATGCAAACAAATAAAAGGGAATTTGTTGACTTTGACTTTACGCAAGCTTAAAACAGCCAACTCTCGTTACATTTATGGTTTGCCAATCTATCCTCAACTCATCTTACTTGCACAGACACAATAATAATACTCATATTCAGTCAGTTGTAAAGGAAGACGTTAGGTTAGCTGTTAGGTTGTATTTCTGCGGAAAAATTTAGTGGACCGTGTGTTTATTGAAGGGACATGCCATTACATTACTTAATGGGTACCTACATACAATAGTACCTTTACAATATTATATCTGTATCTGCTAAACTAAAGTGCACTAGTGCATGTATGCTTTACGGAAATTGCATTAGTTAAACTAACTGCGAACATTTCAGCGAATTGTGTGAGTTTGGTAGTAAAGTAAGTACTGTTCATGTTTACTTACTATGTATGTATTATGTGGTGTGCTGTCGTTGGCGTTGGCTTTGTCACTAACTTTAACTTGGGGAACAACGCGCAATTTAAGGCTATTAAAAGTTTTTGTGTAAATAGTAAATATTGACCTGTGAAGAAGATGAGTGAGTAGTCTCAGCTTCATACACATACCTAGTACAGATACAGTGCCAATAGGTACGCCATGTATTGGTATTACGAATAACAACAAAAGGAATCGATGTGAAATGACTTGCTGGTGCTGGTGAAACATCAATACAGTTTACATTAGATATATTGAGACTGAGTGAGTGAGACAGGCATGATGTGTTGTAAATTGTAAATTGAAAAGCTTAGTCTGCTTTGTTTTCGCATTGTTTGCAAAAGTAAAGTAAACTAGTGCCAATTTTTATCTATCACAATTTAGTTGATCGTAAACAATCATTTCCGCTTTCTTACTGGTGTCGATACCGGTATTGAGTTATCGGTTTGTCCAAAAAACAGACTTAAAACTACCAATTATAAGTTTCGCAAAAAGTGTGTCCCTCCATTATCAAGTTTTGTTTGACAGTAGTTTTCTATATAATATTATATGTATCATAGTGCGATAATGCTACAGCTACAAGTTAAGTGACTCTTGTATAAACATCAATCTGGATTTTGTCATCAGGTAGGGGAGAAATCTTATTTTATTTTATTATTTTATTCTATACTACTACACGATATTCTATAATAATGTCTTTCAAAACAATTTGTGTACATAAAATTTATCAATAGAATATGTAGTGTAGATTCTGGATTCTAACCTAAACACGGATTCATATAATTTGTATAATTCATTAAGAAACCGTATGTTAAGTAAAGGTAGTGTAAATTGGCATACAGATGGAAAATACAGATATTTCATGAGTAGCAATGTTTCATGGAAAGGAAAAAATTACAGTTTCTTCAATTAGACAAATGTTCAATTTTTCCTTTTGAATTTTATTGTTGTCTTATGCTCATATCGTGAAATATTACTTTTACATCTTTACATGAACAATATGAGAAAAATATTGCGCTTACATACATAAATTATATCTAAGAAGCATTTTACGACTAAGAAACTTACCTCGGACATTTTTCAGCATCTGAGTACATATACAGTAGGTACATAAAAATCTTATCTTACCATTTACCTCCCTAAGAAAGTATAAAACACAGAATTGCTTTCTTAAAGAATTCCATGCAAAAATTATGTAATGTATTGCATAACACAAGAATTCTCACAATTTGCAATTTGCTCATGTTAGTTTATTAAGTAGTCGGAATAAACGAAGGTATCCTTCTGGATGTAATTAACTTGAGCATGATACTGATACTTGATACGAATAATTTACATCGTAATGATAACATTATTTAATATAATACCAGCATTTTAAAACGCCTGCATCCCATTAAGAAAATCTAATTAGCAGGAGCAATCTCTGTATATACCTGAGCATTAGGTACTTACAATATACTTATATAAAAATAAAATGCTTCTTGACTTATGGTAACTTTATCTGTACTACTACATATACATACTTAGGTAACAAACTTGACTCAGTAAGTAAAGTAAGTAATATAGTATGTTATGTAGTAGTGATTGCAAGTTGACCGATAAGCCGAACACGTTTCCTCTAGTTAGCAAAGGTACATAGTAAACCAATTATTCTCATTCCCATACTCCATAAGCGTCCCCAATGTAATCGGTGAACTGAACTCACAATCAGTTCAGTATCAGTCACAGTATATTTAACAGCTTAGAAAGATACGACCTAGACATGTGTTTCCGCTCGTCTTTTCTATTTTTGTCAAACAATGATAGATAATACATACATACATACATACATACATACATACATACAACATACAGTAAAGCTCACAGTATGGATACGGATGGACAAATAAAGAAACAAAACCTTACCTTTCCTACACACCTACATAATAAATCTATGGATATCTGTGTAGATAGAATATATTCATACAAGCCCAGCGCAGCAGGTAGACAATGAGCAGACAGTGCATAACAAGACAAGACAAGACAGCTTGCTAACGAGGGACTATGCAATTTACTAATGATAATACTGTCACCTTTAACTTTACAGGATTTCGGTTATATGTAGATTGTAGATAATATACCACACCAAAGCTAATACAATGTAAGTAAGTGCCTATGAAATTAAATTATGTATATTAAATACCAGGTATAAGGTTGGGAGGTTGTAGGTAAAAGGTACTTATAGTAGGTCGGTAGTAGGTAAATTGTGGATAACAGTTAAGTCGTTATAAATGCTTAGTATCACAGTATGTATCTTTTCAAACACAGTGTACCCTGTTCTACCTACGGGTGTCAAAACTGCGATCCATTGCCACCTAAACCTGAAATCTCACATCAGGGAAACATGTATCCTTACACTTACAAGTTAACCTTTTATTGGCCCTTAGACCTTTCATACTTATGTACGGATATAATAAGTACATCAGATTAGGTCAGGAAACAGATTGTGTATACTTAACTTTATAGACTCTTAGGTTCCTTATTGGGATGGACTGGCAGTGTTGCGTTAATTAAATTCTCGGGGTTGCTATTTTATATATTGTTAGGGAACTACGAAAAATATTTGAGACTCAGGAAGAATTACTTATTATCTAAAAATTAGTTCAGTCTCAATGTTACGCTGTGACCGAATTTTTTTATACCTATATTGGCAACTTTCTTTACTTTGCTAATCGCCAAAATTCTTGGGTTTGGTTTTGAGAAACGCTAAGCCTACGTAAAATTTTCATGAGCTTGTAAGAATCTTTAGCAATCATATTATTAACTAGCTAAATAGCTTAGCCTACTATTAGAATGTGGTGAGCCGACAGCCGATCAACTAAAATTAATATATACCATATATTTAATACGATATACAGAATATATAGATTGTCATAAACTAAGTTCTTGAAAGCAAAGGTGCACAAACAAAAGTTTATATTTGCAAAGGAGTGACGTATAAATGGATTAAATTGTAAACAAATTCAAAATGAAGTTTACCGAAAAGTTACACATTTACGAACACCCATACTGAAACATAGATCGACCTATTTTCAGTGATTATGAGCCGAATGAGTCTTGCTTAGCCTATCTACTAGAAGTAGATCTTTAGAAATCATAATATACATACAGCATTATTGTTTGCATTATTGCATGTACTTAAATAAAGGTAGTCATATTGATATAGTGATTTCGGTGCAACTGAACTTGAACTCATGTCAACATCTATACAAGCATTGTAAATAGAAGTGTAACAGAGCTGAAGATGTAGTGAGTGAGACTCCATGCTGAGATGCTGTCAACGGTAAGGAAAAGTCTACCCATACACATGTACATGTAGGAAACGACACAAATCAGTCAGTCGGCTTATTATTGTGTTTGTATAGAATTCAACGTTTGCTACGCATGCAAATCGGAAACGAGAGCATAGGTTATTATATCCGTATATGTATCAGTACGTTAGTACATACATTTACTCACGTAGAAGTGCATAGAAAGTGATAATATTTATGTCTAATAGGAAGCAGGTGATTTGAATGCTTTTGAATTCTGAATTGACTGCTTATTTGCATGAATGAGCAATTTCAATTGAACTCTGGCATTCATTATTCAAGTATCACTCATCAAGTCTCTATTTCACATCAGCCAAAAAGAAAGAAGTACAGTTGTACACCTAGACGCTAGAATGACTCTATTATTTAATACAAAAGCTATTCATTCAGTTTTATTGAGTGTGCTCTGCCTATTTCACATTCTAAACAAATACTTACTAACTAAGTAGTACTATTGTACATACTTTTATTACAATGAGGAGCGCTATTTGATCTAATAAATCTGAAAAGAATCGAATGCAAAAATGTGTTTGGCTCTATTATTGTAGCTATGTGAATTGAAATCGTATGTGAACGTGTCTGTGAACTAGGAATATCTTTACAGTATTACTGTAAATATTTTGAGACATTTTTTCGTGTGTTTCAATGCTTATTGCTTGTCAACTCATTTATTTTCACGTGTATATTTACGTTTAGCCCACATTCAACATTTTCGAAAAAAATATTGGAATGCACCTAAATTATTAACTATCATAGGCCACAGTAGATACGTATATTAAGACAAGTCTAGAAATTTTAAGGTAGGATGCTGCATTAATTTATACAATAAATTGTATGCGATTTGTTTATTCTTGATTGTAATCTACTCCAGGTCAATATTTTAAAGTGGCAACAATTATATTACCATTAAGTTATGTATTAGGTACTGGATTTGATGCTTGGCTATGGACAAGTATGTTGTAATATATTAGGTTTTGTATGGAAAAGTTAAATCATACGCAACTGCTTACCCATCCAGTGCCCTTAAATATTTCGCAAGTATTAAATGCTTTTACTTGCTGATGACAAATGAAAACGTACGCATAAAAAATTTGTAATACCGCATCACTCTAAATTGCGACCAGGGTTATATACCTTGTAATTATGTATATTGTATTGAAATACGTGTACTAATATGTGTATTATCTGCTCTTCTAAAAATAAACCCTATACAATAAGAAATCAGTAGGATATCCTAAAACATAATTATGTGTATTTGTTTCGTATACTCATGTTCGCATCGTAAGTGTCCATACTTTATCAAATAAAAAATATTTGTTTATTTTTCATTTCATCATGAATATAATTCACAGTCTATGATATTTATGTAATGTACCTAAGTCTAGAACCTACAGCAAGAAGCAAGAAGAAGCAAAGATTGTTTGAAGATGTTAATGTTAATACACAATAAGTAAAAAAGCTAAAGTAATATTGACATGGGTAACTTTGGTTTGCTTAAAGTTGGACAATTGAACATTAAACACGTAGCAGAGTCAGCTAATCTGAAGTGATGATTACTAACCATAAGATGGGGGAGTAAACAGTAATTTGCAAGTCCAACACTCATTCCCAGCTCATAAAATAAAGAAAAGTGCAAACATTAACTTTCATCCTGGCACTTATCGTTCGTTAGTACTCTTTCGTTATACGTAAACACTTAACATCTAAGTTTACATTACATTTCCCATTGACATACCAGAAATGCTTCGTCAACCTTTCTAACATATTGTAATGACTGTGAGCTTTGAGACTTTTCGAGTCTATGACACGATCTTTTTTTACTCTTGTACACAAACATACTCATATTAAGTGTATTACGGATACGTAAAATGAATCATCGGAAAATTCTGTATATATGCATCGATATTATTATAAGATTGTTGTGTGTATGTATGTACTATAGAATATGCATCCAAATACAAAAGACCACAAAAATGAAATGCTAATATACAAGTAGATACTTCAATTTGCATTAACAATTGTTAAAGAGTACTTAGAAAAGTACCCACACATTTTAGGTAGTAAATAATACAGAATAATATAAAGTGATGCCTAAATTATATACCTACCTACAGTAAATACTGTTTGAGACTCGCAGTATTGTATACCCTGTAAGTATTTATAGCGTGTCATAAAAAGTTAAGTGACCAAAGCTAATGAAGGGAAAATAATAGATATGTATGTAATCATCGAAGCTTACATCATATTCAGTTACTTACATTACATATAGATGTTAATTATAAATAGAATAGCAAATTGTGTCGTAAACGTAACGTAAAGCTCATATAGCGTGGCAAATTTTTTTAAACTCTAATCCATGTACAATATGGATGTAGTCATCAGGATTATCATATCAGCAGAGAGAATCACTCAGGTTGCATTTCTTGGTAAGTCGTTTTGTTTTCTTATCTTATTGTCCTTGCCGGCTGGTGTGTGTGGTGAATGATGTGGTATGGGCATATTATTATTTGTTACATTACAGATATTGATACTCGTATGTATTAGATATGATCCGTGATAAATTGCATAAGCGTTTCCAGACACATCATTTCATGACATTAGGATATTATTGGCTGAGTTAGGGAGAGGAGAGTCCGGACCAGAGTCCTTTTGTTTAAACTTGAGATTACTGTTGTGGTGTTTTGTGTTGTGTAGTATACGAATCTAATCGAAAACGTGAGGTTTATCAACTGCAAGGAATTTGCTTGGAATTATCAAGTATCCTTCTCAGTTCCTTATTTATTTCATTATTTCATAATGTTTTCTTATAAACAATAAGTTCAGCGTATTTATAGATTGAGAAATCGTAAACTTTTCACCACGAGGAAAAACATTACTGGATTTCAGATACTATTTTATAGCTTACGTTTTACACACTTCCAGGGTACCGTATAATTCGGGAAAGTTCCCCTGGGAAATTTTAATTTAATTAATTGCTTTTTGCAAGAAATGCCGCAATTCCCAAATATTCCTAGTATAAAATTATTCCAAAGGAGAAATTGTAATCTTTTGAGCACATTTTGTTCGCAAATATTGCCTTTCATTCACCGTCCATGAAATTTGGCATACTAGGCTTAAAAATTTTACGTTATCATATTATCTAGGCATAAAGAATTTTACTATGTAGAGCAAAATGTCGAAAAAATGTTAAAATTGTCTTGGTTAAATTTTGTAGAATACAATTAAGTCTTCAATAATCAGTTTAGCTCTTCCAGAGGGAATTTTAGTGAAAACATCTAAATTTTCCTTCTAGGGATAATATTTTGAAAAAAGGAACTATTTTGAATTATACGGTACAACGATTATTATCGTTTACTTACTGTACTCTTGCTCATAATTCAAAGAAACGCAAGTTTATTATATCAACATTGAATTCTGTTCCGCATTCTTTTTATCATTGATTTTCACTGTTCTTAAGTTCAGAACTTACATAGTATAAAATACATTTCTGAACTTGGACTTTGAAGTGTAGTGAAAAGAGCTTTTAATGACTAATTTATTACTTTAATATTAATTTTCAACAATTCATGCCTTAGAGGTAGGTGTACAATAGAATATTTACTCTGAAGTCTTAAATACATTGAAATATATGGTTTTTGTTTGTATTGTGGTACAGTTTCGGGGAACTTTATTGAGCAAAGAGTTGAGTCTTCCATGCCAGCGGTCTTGGTCTTCTGAAGAGAAAATTTGATAATGTTCCTGCCTCGGCTGTCTACATTCACAATGGAAACCCTTTTGTTCATCGGACTCCTGCTTATCAATCATTCTTGCGTTTTGGGAAACGGTAAGACAGTTTTCTTTCTCTGTGCTTATAATGACATTTACTTCGGTCCATAAAAACACATTATACGTTTGTATTCGAAATTCGAATGCTACTTGTACTTACCAACTTACGAACCAACTGTACAAATGTATTCCCTGTCCTGTACTGTCCTGTCGTTAGTTTAGTTAGTAATTTGTGCATTTAATATACATAACGTGCATACTACATCTTAATTCTCATAAATATTATGCTTGATTCCTATTTGACATGTTAATTTATTCATGTTTTCCTTTATGCCCTACCTGTTACATTACAAATGTACGTGCATTAACTTATATACTTACGTGGGGCTAATTTCATTGCATGTGTGTTTTCTACAGTGTAACAACAGTTTGTTTCGTCGTGTACATTATGGTAGTTTACTCAACTTATGTTACTTACTTAATTTAATCACAACTTATGCTACTTGCTTGTATATCTGTATTGGAAATTGCGTTACACACTGCCGATATAGCATTTTGTGGTAATTGTGCAAGAACTAAAAGTATACTAAAATCACATCGTAGATGTACGTAAGTCGTAGACACACGTACTGTCACCTAAGTAAGAGTTTATCAAAACCTTACCTAAAATTTACCTGTAATTTTATTTTGAAAACATTATTATTATTATATTGTATTATATTTATTGTTGCGTCATAATAATTTATTTGAATATTTATAACGGTAATCTCATCATCATTGTTGATCTTTTCAATTCAAAATTTTTGTAGTGCCTTATGGTATTAGAAATATTTGTTGTAATGACACATTTATTTAAAACAAAATGAAATCCAAATCTCAATTCACATTTTCGAATTTATACCGTGTATCATGTGCATTTGGGAAACTTAGCAATGGGTTTTTACTCCTTTGCGATTTCCTGGTCCTTAATACAGCGCTTACATTAAACAGAAGGTGCACATTTACGCTTAATGTTGATATTTACTTTATTATGCAATAACTTCCTTCAGGGGCTTAGCAATTTACTTAAGAACATTAGCTTTAGCACTTTATTTATGTTCGTATATTTAGTAGGAACTCATTTGCCTTAAATTTATTGTACTTACCAAGACCAAGTCAATTAACTTACCAGTTTATTGTAGAGGATTAAGTGATTAGTACCAAAATTACAAGTAAATACTATTAAGTGTACTTACTTAGCAATGGAAATGGTTAGTACAGATATTCCAATTGCCAAAAAGCGTGTATGCTAGTAAAAGCGTGCTAAAGCACAACTACAACTACAACCACACAACACTCCGAATCACTGGTTGCTTTATATTTAATACAGGTCATCACCACAAATGCAATAGTAATAGTGGTTTGGTTATATTCTATTGAGAGCATCCGCTATTCATGCTCGCAAATGAATGATTACTTTGGTGAATTTATGATAGAAGTGACATGTTAAATGATAGATTAATGCCAAAGGTGGAAGAAGGCTTCACTGGACGCTGACATAAGTAATGCAAGTCATGCTACATAATATGCATAAGTGTAAACGACTTTCTTAAAGAGAGAAATATTATAAACAAGGCAGTTTACAGCTTAATATTCGCCTTGATATCTTCAGTAGGTACATTTACCTTCTATTAAGAGTCAGTATTATATAAAATAAAGGATTATCTAACTATAATACATATACACAGTCTCATATAATTTTACCGCAGTATATTAGGAAAGTATGTGGTTTATAGGACATTAGGTAATCGTAAGTGTTCTGAAGTGTGTGTCTACTTGTAGTTTTAATGTTTAAATTGAAGTAATAGCATTATGTTAGATATAAATTGCTTGTGCTCACTAAAGAGTTGACCTGATTGGCCTGTTGGCCGCTTATGAGAGAAAGAAAGCTCTAAGCGAAGCCCAAGACAGGAATTCATTTACTCCACTCTATCAGACGTTCATATGTCAAGTGGAAAGGGAGAAGATTGATCGAGTCGGGTTAGACAGCCTCACATTTTCTAGTTGATTTTGACATTGACAAAGGAATCATAAAGAATGCCGAGCGAGACACGACTTTATTAGTTAAACAATCTGCTTCTTCAAACTTTACTTGATTCTTGATCTATACTGTACATGGTGGTAGTAAGTAAGAGTCAAGAGTAACTCTTTTTATTCATTTAGTAGCTCAGCTTGTTTTTATTAGTTTGGGGGATTCGCTCGTGTTTTTGGTAAACCTCAAATTGCTTGCTGGTTTGGTTTATTAATATTTTAGGCTTTCGCTGGAGATGTTACATATATACGTAGGCGTAGGTACTTTAAGTTTCGTCTTGCTTGTCCTCATTGTTTACTGACGCTTATTCCCTTACATTGTAGTTTAGGTACGGCACATTGTGCATTAGCAAAAAAAATCTTAAGCTAGCCGTATTTATCTGCCCTGTGTGGTTACGGATGCATTCTAGACATAAATATTAACTCATCAGTTGTGTATTTCTAGCTGTTAAGAAGGTGCAGTGTTAACACAACTGAATTGTACTACAGTTTTTTATTATGCACTAAGAAATTGCCCGCTATTCCTATCTTAGCAGATAATTCTAATTTTATTTAAATAGCCAAATATACCCAACACATTTGATAAGCACTACCCGATATTTGATCTACATATTTAAGAATGCATAAACATACAAAATAAAGTTTTGTTAAGCCTGACTAAAACACGCAGCTTTTATTAAGCTCAATAAAGCATTTGCTAAGGAAAATCCCAGGTTTACATTTAGAACGTCATTATATTGGCGATTGTTCAACTAAATTAGCAAGCTGAGGTATTACTATTGGGTTTTAGCACGTTTTTGGGAATTTGCACAAAGAAAAAGCAAAATTTTATTAAACTTGCATATCTTTAATATTTTTCGACTGTAAATATTTAATATGCTAATTAATTAGATTGTACTAGATGTCTCCGTTCCTTTTTTGACTCTGCTGTATATGCATAGTATGTATATTCATGTACTTGCGTAAATAAAGTATTTTTAGCAACTTAAAAAAGTATTCTTAGGAAATACAGTATTTGTATTTCTAAAAGAAAACTCCAGTGGGAGATAGGGATAGGGCTATGATATGGCTATGGGACATTATATTTATTTTGTTAGAAAAGTAGTGGAAAGGGATGATAGTGAAAACTTTGCTCTATTTAATCTGTTTGGGCCTTCTTGGTCTGAGTTTATCGAAGGTGATAACCAGTCTGTGAAGAAGAGTAGATGTGATGTGATGTAGTGTTATGGATACTATGTATTCTGTAACGTATTGAGACTTAAAGTTAAGCTCCACTACGGACAGATAAGCAGGAAACTCCATTACCCACTAGAGTTTGTTCGTGACGAGAATCTTGTTTCTGGTTCTACTTTCTACATTAGTTGCAAATTGATTTAACAAGAACTTGTGTAACTCTCTGATAGTGCTAAACTTGTAAAGAGCTTAGTTTGCTTACGCATTTCTGCTATGCACATGTTTAATTGCTCTTGAAAATTTACCAAGAATAAGTTCTGTTCCTTTCTGGAAAGTAAATATGTACAAAACTACGCAAATACTTTATAAACATAACGCAGTTGAGTTTGTAGATATACTTAGCAAAATTAAACACACTTCTGTTTTAGTATTTACCTTAATATTCTTGAGTAACAGTAAGTAAGAACATTGTTGGTATTTACAAACATTAAGTTCACGTTCTCCTATGAATTTTAAGTAATGATTAAGTAAATGAGCAAACAAGTACCAAAACTATATTATGCAGTAACGCTGTAATGTCAGCGCATACTGTTACTCACAATAAATTAGCATTTGGCATACCCTGATGAATATATATATTTTTTTTCTTTCATAAAAAAGCAAGTGGGGATTTTTTATTTTGTCTGCTTACTACTAGGTAAGTAGATATTCATCTATTTTTTACTATTGAATCGGACTACAAACCAATGTAGAATGGTCTGTTCTGTACTGTAGTTTACATTCAAACTACAAATTGCAACTATATTTTAGCCCTTCCTGTTTCAAATTATTTCCAAAATGGTTAACTACTATATATTTAATTTGTGAAAAATGTAATGTGACTACATATATAAGGTATTTTTGAAATGAAAGATGAATACTGTAAACTAAGGATAAGTGGTAGTAGCAGCAAACACTAGTAGTTAGTTACACAACTAATGATTATGTTGATATAATAATTTAATGAAGCACACATTATGTAATTTCTATAACCACAAATATCCTACCGTATATTTCAATATATTTCCCCCAAAAAGTTATATTTTTTGTGGTTTGGTACATTTTTTGCAATAGTAGCTACAAAAATAGCATGCACTAGCATGCCATAAGAGAATTGTGTTTCAGTTGGGATATGGAATTTAAGATATGGATTTATTTAGGCTTTTTAGAGTAAAATTGTAGGTTAAGTGAGTACTTTTATAGGCGACTCAGATCTTATAGGTAATTTAGTTTATTCATAGGTATATAAATACACTCGAGGCAAAGGAAGTATAAAATTATAGGTAAAATCAGTTTATTTGCAGGTGCCATTAAATAGGAGCCTATTTAATTTAGGAATGTTTAGGAAGCTTTATTGAGACTATAAATATTTAATTAAAGCTAAGGTAAATATATCTTCTTGAATTATAAGTAGAATGAAGGTACAATATGGGATAAGTAATTTCTTTAAAATAGACACACATTCATTAGTTTACGCGATTAAAGTTTTCATAGGGGAAATTTTTTAAAAAGTAGGATCTGTAAGGAAAAATACGGTATTTTATAAATATCAAATCTGATATAGAGTACATAAAATTTCATAGATAAGTAAATAGTTTGCGAAGGAAATAAGTAGTTGTTTAGTTGTTAGTTAGCTATAAGTACTTACTGATACATAGTTATTTAGGTTCACGCTAAATATTAGACAATATAATGTTCCTACTCTACTTATGTAATAATGAAGAGAATGAATAGTTTAGTAGCTTTAGTCTGGGTCCTAGTAGTACAGATAGGGTGATCATTATGAAATGCCACAACGGTACCTACCTACTACCTATACTTAACACAGAGTTGGAGTGTAGAGAGATTCAGATGGTTAGATTGTATGGGAAATTGTCGAGAAAAGAGGTAAAGGTGCCTACCGTGAAATGTGGAGTCATAATCTCATTTACGACATTGTAAAGAGACACTTTGCCTTTGAAATGGACAAAGTTGGTTGTAATATTATGGAGGAGTTTGAAAGTATGAAGGAGACTAAAGAAGATTCTCTCTGTTATTACCGTAAACAAAACCCTTTGGTTATAAATACAGTAATTTGGAACATGAGTCTCATTTCTCTCCTGCATTTAGGAAAATGGATGTTCTTTTACTTTTCACTGCACGAACCTCCACTCTCTCTGACTAACGTAAGCAATTATCATTTAGCTTATCGTTAACGACGGAACTACTATATTATATTACATACCATCCTTCTAAACTTACTATAGTGTACATTAAACGCAAAAGAATGTAGAAAATGTACTATATAATTCAGAGGCATAAAATACCACAGGGTCAAGGGACCCTTGCCTTGCGTTCATACATTTTTCCTCATATTGCTCCAGATCTTACGTAATTACGAAGAAGATCATTAGGATAAACCTTCACCAGATTTTTTATATCGACATAGAATTCCTAATTCATACCTTAATTTGTTCTGTTCAGAAATTAAAAAATTGACAAGGCTTTGTATTTAAGTTCAGGGACAAGTTTTCCAAGTTCAGGGGCACTGTGGGCCTACGACATACATATATCCATAATACTTATGCTATAGTACATTTCACTTCATTTGTTTTAGCTAACCTATTATTTTATACATCCAAAATCCAAATATAAAGCAAAGTTGAAGTTCCCTGTATTGCACTGTTGTTTTTTGAAAGTGATATGCTTTATTATGCTTCTAAAGCATCACAAACGTATAGGAGGTGATTTGGTTTGGTCTGGCCTTACTACAGATAGACCATGGCATTATACGTAAGAATAGAGATAAAGAGTCGTAGTTTTAGTTCATGACATGCTAAGTCAAGCACAATTAGGCACGACTCGAATTCTCGTCTATCTCTATTAGCCATTTTTACTTGCAGCTCACAATCAGCTCAACAGACAGTCGGATTTCCAGTCTCCACTCCATTCTCTCCAGCCAAGTCAACTTTTCTGCTGGACTTGACTGGCCTGGAAGTTGTTATAAATTGACATTATATCAACAGACGAGTCGATAGCATTATTTCCGCTGAATTTCGTGATCTACCTGATTATTACCTTTGCCTCGTGTTTTCGTAGGCGAAGGTAGGCGACATCAAAATTTAAACGGGTTCTGGGCTTACGTTTTCATTGTGTATCTCATAATCTGCTATTTTGTTCACTTCTGTTATGCAAAATGATATTGAGTACTTTACCCTTGTATTTTCCACAGTTATGTATTTTCTATTGAAGATTTCAGATACAGGGAAGAACAAGAAAGGCAATTTGCAAATAACATATGTATTTTAGATGGTAAAATTTTCATATCCACTTAATTTGTCTTAACCATGTGAATTTCAAAGTACAAAACATTTTTGTTGAGATTTTGTCATGTAATATCCAAAAAGAAGCCTGTATAAAATGTTTCGTCATTTAGCAAATAATATATGTAGTTTACGTATCTCTAGCCGACTTAGTAAATGAAACTTTATCGGATTCTGTAAGCAAAATCTATCAGAAAACAGTTTACTTCTTTTAAATTCAAGCACAAAGGACATTATGCGTATTTAGAAACAAATGCTGTTTAACCCGTGGGAGCAGTATGGCATGGAATGAACTATTGCATGCTGAGATATCCATTTTTCTTGCAACACAGTAAATAAACTTAAATATACAGAGACAGAAACACAATACACGCATTTAAGGAAAATAGCAGGAATACCTTTAGCCTGATTACAAATTAAGATTGTCTTGAAATATTCCGTGATTCGAAACAATGGATGTTTTACATAGCATTCTATTGACTTGTTTCTATGTATGAATTGCAGTTCTGTAATTTAGGTGTAGAATTCCACTCATTTTACAAAGTGTAACAATTTTCCTTGTTTTAACACCTGCTGGACATGTAGGGAGTCTGCCTACCGAGAATACCTTTTTGTAAGTATGTAGGAATGTACTACTACAGTAGAGAATAAAAAGCTTGAACTTAAATACCAAAAAAATAAAATAGATTTGTTAGTAAAAGTCAGTCCAATCCAATCGCAATCCAATCCTGTCCAGTCAACTACTGTCTTACCAAATTGAAATACAGTAACAGTTGTCCAGCTCCCTTTGTCTATAAGAATACTAAGAAAGGTATTAGATAGAGAGGCATATGCTTATTTAAGAAGCAGATTGAGAAGAACGTATTATTTGTATAGGTAGGTAGTAGGTAGTAGGTAGGCTGTAATGTAAATTGTAAATACAATAGGTATCTCGCGTGAAGATCTTGCTCGGAAAATTTATTACAGATTGTACGATTTATGTACTTCGTTTGTGTATTTGTAGTTTGGTTGAATAAGGAGTTAAGGAGCAAAAAGATAGGTATACCAAACTCGAAACAGATGAAGGAGTTAAAGTTTAAGTTAAGACAAGAAAGGAAAGGACAAGACACGCAAGGTACACAAACAGGATAAATATTTAGACAAACTAAATGGGATAGAGAGGTGAAAATAATTAGAGAGACGACAGGTGAACATTTAGATGTTTACTTCCCTTCTTGTCGAATCACAGGATTTATGTTTTCTTTTTTATCAATAATTGACTCGTCTTTTTTAAGGTCTTCTCCTGAAAAGTTGTATTAGGCCTTTGTGCCTATTAACATTGTCTACAGGAGTTCTACTATTTTTTATGCCTTTGTGTTTTATGATACAGTGAAAGGATTTCTACTTATCTGTTAGAACACAATTATGACGAATTAAATGCAAAGAAGTGTTTTAATTGAGTGAATTTATACTTCAAAAATTGAAATGTTAATCAAAATTATATTTTCGTCAATTATTTGGCAATTTATAAAGATCCTTTGTAAATACTAGGGAATAATGCATGGTAATTGCAACATTTTGTAAGACTGTCCAATCAAAGTACATATTTTATGCACCTGCACCTGTACTATTGTAATTTTAATTAATTTATTGTTTCTCTTAAAGTTCTCTTTAAACTGTCTATTTAGAAAACTGTGGGCGTGTAATAAACTTAATAAACTATAAAATCATAATCTGGAACAAATAAACAAGAAAATGGGAACTTGATCACCTATTATACTATAGCATAACTACACCTTTTGTATAAGGAAGTTTTGTGTTTTCCTTCTGATTAGCATAATAAAAGGAAGAAAGGAAGCCTATAAGTGTCACGTCAGCTGCCGGTTAGTGCAGGCAGCTGCATTATGTTATAAAAACATTTTTCAGAAGGTTAATTACACTTATAGAAATGGAAATGAAGACAGGAGGATCAAATTAGCATAAATAATATTATAAAGTAGGTAAGTTGAATGCATGTTTCAATTTTGATTGATATTTGGGACCTGGCCGGGTTCTGCTAGATTTTGGGCCGAAGAATAGTGAGAACTGAAGAGGGATGTGATTATACAATGTGATGTGAGTAATGATCAGAATTAAATATGAGCTACTCTACATATTATTCTAATTCCGCTCCACTCATAATCACATTATATCGGGTACTTAGAAACGCTGCATATTGGTATAATAATAATTGGTGTTCGTACGTGTGTATAGTTATTCCCTTATTCCATGTAGTCTACATAGGTCGCTCCAGTTCCAGAAATGGCCACCGTATTAATCGAACTAGTAGCCTACCTAAATAATTCCCCCCTCCCCACAAGAGGAATGTTTCAATATTTCATTCCAAGTAACAAACAGTACAAAACTTTATTTACTCCGATAAAATTATTCCGACTGTTTTTAAATGACCTAATTTCGTAAAGAGCATAATAATTAAATCTACATAAAATGTGGTCATCTGTAATTTAATCATGGAAATGGAATACAGAATGTAGCTTATCAATCAAACTCAAACTATCTGAAAATGTAATGCAAATTTTGCAAAAAATTGAGACTCAAAATAATTTTTCCTTCAAAGTAGTAATTGCCAAAAATATTTGTAACATATTTTTGTAAGTTTTATTTTTATTTTCCGTAATTAAAAGCTAAACCCCATTTAGTCCCCCCGGAGAAACTAAATGGATAAATACGGTATAGAGAATATATCTGTAAGACAATAACGAATTGAAACATGTCATAAGAGAAGAGAGCATCGAGCCAGCCAAAGCCAAGTCATCCAAGTGAAATAAAATAAATTGAGTGCACGAACATAGACAGATACATACAAACATACTTAGTAAGCTCACTCAACAAAGGGAAACGAAATCCAATGCAATATGCATTGCTTGCAGTCTGGTCCTGGTCTGGTTCTGGTCTGACTTATCTATGGATACCTACAAAGGAAATTGTAATTCTCGTCTGGAGGGTTATGTTGTGTTATGTTATGTTTTATAATGATGTGGGAATGAGGATATTGTCTTTCTTGAGACGGAAAACCTGTTTTGTTTTCTATGTTATGTGTAAGTACGTGTATCTTGTATCTCTGCTTCATCTGTAATAGTAAGTAATAACAGCAGCATGAGCACCTCGTCTTGACTTGCTGTAAGGATTCTACTTATATTATGCACGTATGCATGTGATGTGATGGGATGTTATGTGATGTAGCTAATAATATTACCCTATCTGTGTAAACTTAAACTTAAGCTTAAGCTTTGACTTTTGACTCTGCAGATACCTTTTACTTATTCTTTGCCTAATCTAATCTCACTCGAAAACTTTTCCCTTATTTATTTGTTGAGTAAGCAGTAAGCAGTAAGTGAACATTGAAATTGAGCATGCACACAGATTTAGTTGTTTTGTTCTTGTCTCAGATTATCTTATATATTTTATTTTATTAATCCTCAACTGACGAGCTTTGACTTTGACTTTTGACTCGTTCACGTTCTTTGGCTTCTTTATACATAGTTAGTTATATAGTTTGACAGACAATGGCTAAGCATGAATTGCACTGATTGTGAGAATGAGAATTGACAGTAACTAACAATATAATACGGACAAGTTAAGCAATACGTACACATAACTACTAAAATGATTTTGGTGTTCTCCGGGGTTTGTTTAGTACGTTTGTCTTATTTTGCTTGTAGTTTTAGTACTTAGTTAAGTATAAATGATAAATATAACATGGAACGTGTACCTACTACCTACACTATATATTTTATGTTTTCCTAAGATCCTTATCAATCTCCCATTCTATTGTCTTTCTGGTATTGTTAGTTTTGTTAGTAACTAGCGTAGCTTAGCTTAAGTAAGTACCTAAGTTCTGTATTTCAATATTGACAGTACTGCAGGACAGGACAGGACAGGACATGGGGAAATACTACTTTGGTGTTCCATAATTTTTATAATCTTCAGCTAGATCATCAAATCTAATCTATTGCTACATATATTTAACTACCTACACAAAACACACATTTAAACAACAAGAAACATGCAAAGAAATGCAGAGTACACATAATAAAGGCTTAACAATAAGATGGAATGAAGAAAGAACACATTTGCATGTGTATAAACATTATGTACAGTATCATGCTGTACTAATGTTGTTGTGTAATTTATATTTACATAATATATAGTTAACAATGCGTCTACATGCATTAATTCTTTTGTCTTTTCAAACAGGATCTTCATTTGGATTGTACAATAGAAGGGAACAGAGTTCCAGCCATTATCAAAACTTCAGCGAAGAAGACACGATAAATAATGACGTGCCAAATGAAGATACTACTGTGTCCAGTGTGCTTAATAATAATAATGCTAATGATACAGGTGGGTTAATTTTTTTTACAGATATACGATTTGCTAAACGATTTGTACGAAATGTCAATGGCACCTACATAAATTTCCAGAATTTATATTCGCATGATTAATAGTTGTAGATTTGCGGCAAATAAATGAAGCGTTTTGTATTTATGAAGAATATTTCTGTAATTATATATTTGTCCAGGAAAAGGGAGATGTCAACTGCCGGGGAAATGGCATGGGAAGTATTTTCAACACAGCACCGAAGTTGAAATTGATGGGAACTCAATTTCCGGGAAAGGTGTGTGCCAGGAAAACCAAGACGATAAATACCTCTTTGTTCTTCCAGAGTAAGTCTTTTGTTTATTTTGTGGTAGGACATTGTTTAAGGTACATAAATACTTAAGGTTGGTTTAGTATTGATCGTTTTGTCTTTGTCTCTTTCCTAGACATACTCTGTAGTCTGTAGGATAGGGATATTTTATGCTATATAAACACACACACGTTTGCACTTCAGTAAACAGAAGAGAGATATATGTAGGAAGGATAGGAGAATGAGAAAAATTACTTTCACCATAATGTGAGGCTTTTATTTTCGATTGGGTGGTAAATGAGAGAGCGTGCGAGTGAGTGACATCCATTTAATCTGTACACGAGTATTTGTTTGTATTGTGCACTCAATCTTCACTATTTTTCTCACTGAATTGGATTGGGGTTCCGCTATTACAATGTACAGCATGTGTGAGGCAATCTGCAATCCAATGCAATGTATTGTACAAGAAAGATTTTCATTTGCTTGTTCCAGATGGATTATTTGCGGATGGGGAAATTATATCTTGATGCAAATGCAAATAGAATGACCAATATTAGGGAAAAGACAGTAAACACATGACAGATAGGAATTTCAGTTAAAATGTCGTAGAAATACAGTAGCATCGGGCACAGGGTGCATAGTAATACTAAATTTGTACATATTTCTAGGAATAGTGCATTTTATTTTCTAATAAGGCCACGTTATCTAAACTAAAATTGATTGATTTTCAAACATAAAGCTTTGTAACAGTTTAGTAGCTTGGATCTTTCCCTTCCCTGAGTCCTAGGTCGGGAGGCTCTATGCGCCTATGACGTATTTATGTAATATCTTCTAGCTTATATGTTTCTACGTGCTAAATTTGGTATCTAGAAGCTCAATGTTTACTTTCGTTTGTAATTCTGTATTTATCATCGATATTGTATTTAGCAAAAACGGAAGCTGTCCATTTATTTTCTGTTGGTTGGATATTGTGATGTGGCATTGCGTTGGATTGGGGATGTTAATCTTTAATCGTTCGTTCAATTCCGGGTTTTCCTCCTGTATTACAATATAAATAGTATATCCACGAGAATTCCACATACTAACTACAACTACCAAACTTGTAAAAGAATCTTTGTTTGTATGCATCTACTTACTAGCTTTGAGATTCTTAACGCTTACTTAATTAGTAGTAGTGGAATAACATTGTACATAGTAGACAAAATTATATTTATCCTGTACATAGTATATTGTACTGTCTTGTGATGTATAGCAGTTATGTATGAGGCTAACATTTTGAAGATATGATACCATAAGTCGAGTAGTGTTGTCGCCTCCCCAAAACTATATTGGAGGCTGGAAATCAGCAGAAAAACAAAAGATAGTCGCATAAGAGAAAGGGAAAGCAATTCAATTCGAATCTCTACGTGTCTAATCTAATAGTATGTGGAGAATAACAGAAAATCCAGTACATGACAGTCGGTATCTAGAATACTTTGTTTTCTTGTTATGTTGTGTAATGTAGTTACAAAGCTTTAGTTTAATATAGAAGTAAAAGCAACGATCAGCAAAGGCTAAACTAACATAACATAGGATCTTCCAACGATTTCCTCTGACCTGACGTGGACTGGACTGGACAATCTAGGAAATACTACATAATAGAATGCATATATTGTACATACATGCATACTAGAATGTATTTTAGGGTGTACATGCACACTTACATAGTATAGTATGTATTATGTGTACTTTTAGCTATATAGTAGTCCAGGGCCAACAATAAGCGTCAACAGCAGCCCCACCACACGTGTTAGTTATTATTGTGGTGGATTTGAGCTGAAGCGTGTGATTTGATTGCTTTTTGCGGAACTTCAACTGAACTGTGAGCTTAGTGTGGCTCAATGCACTAAAACTTGCTAAGACCTCACACTCGTGGAATGAAACAATGCTATTTTCTCTCTGATGTGGTTTACTTGGGTTTGTATTTTGTATTGTACACCAATATAGAGCAAAACACTACGACTTAAGTTCTATGTGCGTATTTCTATGTTATGCTGTGTTATGTTATGTTATGTTAGTGCAGTACAGTAAAGTAATGCAATAAGAGGGACTCTGGCCTGGCCTGGCCTGGCCTGACGCCTTTTCCTCCACTGGACTGGACTGTTGTAGTTGTAGTGGTCTGATCTGGTCATCACATATTGCATTGCATTGCATTGCACTGATGACATCCTATATAAACTATGTATGAGTACAGTAGGTATATTGTATGTATGTACATGTGTTGAGGAAATGCAATCGCAATGTTATTGGTTTGACCAGGGGGTAATGAATCACGTCCTTAGTACTAAGCGGCACTGGAGGCATATTAAACATGTTCAATGTTCTCCCTAACTGTGGCTATAGGTACCTAAATAAAAATAAATAGAGATTCAATACCTAATTTTAAGATCCTCAGCTGCAATGAATAACTTTATCCCTGTTAGCAAGTAGGTATTTACACCACGTACTCGGAAATTAATTTGGGTGTAATGTATGTGGGATTTTTGTTGATGGGAATGAGAATAGATATGAAAAGAACAACAAGCCACCCTCCTCAGAAATAAACTTCGCTTGCCCATATAAATATATTTGTAAGTAAATCCTTAGTGTGCAAGAAAAATAAAATTTCTCATTGTCAGATCACACAAATATTAATGGCAACTCTTATAAGGCTCTTATAACTTTAGTTAAGATAAAGATTATTACATTGCATACATATACTTCAGGTAAATTCAAGTCATTTTGCTTAAGGTATGGAAATTATAGCAGTAAGCTTAATTATGTTTAATTCTTTCACAGAGAAAACGGTCGACTGTGCTACAAATGTATAATAATTCTCCAGAAGCATAGGAATGTCCTACAGTACAAAGAAAGTAAGTAACATGCCAATTCGGTATGACTTATTGAACCATTACTGCTTATAATATATACCTGGACAAGCATTATTAGTACTATAGTCAATCAATTGTTTAATAAAATGCTTATTACAATTAGAAGTTAATTAGTTCATTATAAATGTAATGTGTGTTTATTGACATTTATGTGAATTTTTGCAAAGGTGATTGCGAAGACAAAAACACATTAGAATACATATATGATACAATACCTGGCGATGCTCAATTTCAAACTTTGTTCAGAATCAATGGAAAACCAGAAGAATGTCCTTTCAGGTAAATATGTTATAATTTCTGTAAAAGTATATATTTTCATGCATACAAAATCGATAACATACGGAAATGTGGGTTTGCCTTTGTTAGCAAAATATTGTGGTAGTAAATTATATTGTGTTATATAGTACACTACATAGTATATGTACAACGTACGGAAACATTTTGTTGCAAATACCGAAGGTATAAACAAATAACTTTTGATTTGAAAACAGGGGTGGCCCATTTAAGTTCAGTTACAGTAAAGGTGGACGCGGAGCATGTACTACGCCTGAGTCCTTTATAGAGACATGCAGTGAAAGTTGGCGACTTTCTTTTCACTACCAATCGTGTCCCACTGATCCTAGCAGCGAAAGCAAAGGTTAGTATATACTGAAAACAATAATTAGTAATTAATTGGAATAAGTATCTCATTTAAATATTAATTTCTTCTCCGAGCAATTTGTTCTTTCGCTGCAAAATATTTACAATTAAATATTTAAGTTTAGATATCTTTTCAGTATTTCATAATGTAAGTGCATGTGCATACATTTCTTGGGAATGTGCTGAAAAAATTTTAATTGATCAATTAGTCATTAGCCAACTATGTAAAATAATTTTTTGCTACAAGGTATCTGATATGCTTAATTAGTGTACTAAGTATAATATCTGTCTAGAGCGTCTAGAGCCGTAGAATGAACAATTAAGGTATGTTGGGACTAATGTTATCTGATGTTTGCCATTGAGATTTTCTGTATATTTAAAGAGGAAGAAGTGCATTGTCAAGCACAGTGGCAAGAAGGGTCTACAAAGTATCTCGTGGGAAAGTTAAACAGCCGCTATAGGGACAAACTGGAAGATCAATACCGGTGTTTCGTTTTTGAAGAGATAAAGTCTACTGAGAGATTAACCAAAAGACGAGGGTCACCGTCAAGAGAACATGATGGTATCACAGGATACAAGATCGGGATATCGGGGGATGCCAGTTGCTCTGGAATAAGTTCTCCGACAGACGGAGAAGTAAATTTGTCACTTAAAAAAGGTTTGATTTTGTTGAAAATATTCAATGATATAGTATTGTATGGAGTATTTACATGATGATATTATACTTATAACACTTTCCCATTCTATTGTAATCCAAGAAACGCTATTTTTTTTGGTTTTATTCAGAAGATCCACTTATACTATAACTAAATTACATCTACATTTTAGTCATTGCTTAGTCATATAATTAAATTCTATTTTGTACAGTGTTCACAGAAGAAAAGTTGTGCACATTCCCCGAGTGGATGTCTTCATCTGAGTGGAACACATTGGATGGAGGTAAAATTATCAAGTTACAAGAAAATGACACTAGTTTTCTAGTTGTCGAGAGACCGAATGCAAATTCCAGTCGGACTGAATTAATTTTCCCTGCTTTGCTTACCGGGAACCGAGTTCTCTGTCAGGAAAGGGTGAATATCAGTCAGGATCAATTAGCCATAGTTGCTAGAATTACAATAGGATGGTGAGTTCTGAGATTACCTTCCCATTTACCTAAAACCTACCTACAATCTTATAAGGATTCCATGTATAGGCATCCCTAAGTACTTTACATATACCTACTTGCTGTAATTACATAGAAGCTTATTAGTATTCATGTATTGTTATCCTTATTTTGTATATTTAGCAAGAGTGAGAAAATCTGCCTACATGTGTACAAGAGAAGTGAGGTTATAATTGAAATGCACATGGTGACTCAATCCCACAGCGAAGAAAACTTTGAAGAGCAATGTAAGAATGGTAGCTTAGCTCATGTAGCTGGAACTTCAGCTCCAATTCTCACTCTAGTCAACTCCAGAGCTAAAACCACAGCGTGCCCTTTCCAAGGAAAATTCAGTGTCAATGGATTGACCAAATATGGGGAGCCTGTAAAAAATATTTGTAGTGAAACTGAAGAGGGAAGTAAAGAAGAATTGAATGGAGTCAGTGTGGCTTGCAAACATCCCGAAAGTTTCGATATCCTGTCGAAATGTAGTGTTGAAGATGAGCTTCAAGGTATTTAAATAGAATAATTGTATTTTTATTTTTTAATGTAATTTAATAGATTAAAAGATTATGTTTTTGCTTAATGGATTATATTTTTACATTACTTTTTATTTTTCAGAATTCCAATGCGTTGATCACTGGAGAGATTCAGATAAAGGGTTCCTAATAGTCGCAAATTCAATGCTGCCGATATCACCGCAAAATCCAAGTTATTGTTGCAGCTATAAAGAATCCCCTTTGGGCTACTATGTTTCTGTGAGCAAAACAAGCTGCGGACGTAACCTTTTCCCGAGTGGGGAGGTTCTTTCGACATTTAATCTCACTATGGAAGGTAAACTCTTAGTTTATTTAGTTTATTTATTATGGAGAGTAAAGCTGTCCATTCCACCTATTAAAATTCCTAATATATATTTAATTTTTTTGTTCCAGCCAACTGTGTGGAGCCCAAATTCGAAAAATCGAGAGCTCAAATAATTCATTGTGATACAGTGTTAATGATACAAATGCTAATATTTGTCACCCTTCCATTCGTTGGAGTTTTTCTGAGCTCAATATAATATTCTGAATCTTGACTGACCAAAAGACTACATAGGCTCCCATTATTCTCATTGTTAAGAATATAATTAAATATACTTAAATATACGATAGTTAAGAAATTCTCTTTAGTTTGTTCATATTTAGAAAAGTGAATTTTTTACTCAAGTCGCACATCTAGTCGATATCGACAATGAACAATGTTTGTTACCTTGTATTTTCTATAATATTTAATAAATTGTTATCATACTAATACCTTAAGAGTATTATAATGCAGATGAACCAATAAAAATAAGCTGAAAGTGGAGAAAGTGAGAAGAAATGTTTTATTATAAAATTCATAGGGAATGCAATTGTTTAGTAAAAGTTGAGAGAAAGCTGGAGAAAGTAAAATTAATAGTATATATTTGATTAGTACGTTATTGAGAAGTACATACTGCATAAATGAATATTGTGTACATGTACATATAAATAGGTTACACATTTTCCAAAGGCTGTAATTGATAAGAATATGTATTTCCATGAAAAAGATTTCAATCTATTCCATTATCCCTTCTGTAAGCATTCCATAGTGTAAATTATTGTACTTTCTCCCATCTGATGGGGAATAACGGAAAGTAGGGAATATATCCCGGCGATTATCTGACTTTCTCATGATAGAGGTAGGGATCACTAGCATAATATTATAATTTCTGTATTCGACTTCTGCTAAATTACTAAATTTTCTTGTAAATAGATCAATAATTATAACAGTCATATATTTGTACACAATATGCATGGTGAGAATAATTGACAAGGAAGTGGATTTTGATGACATCACTATCAGAATAATATTTTCACTTTGTATGCTGGGAAATTGTATAAATTGGAATAATTTTATTTATTTACAGATACTACTTGTTGAATCAACGTCCCAGTACTCAATGCAATACTTCACAAATATACTAAATGCTTACTGTACCTAATATTTCAAAAACGGATAGTTCATAAGTCAGGAAACAAGCGAAGCGATGTAAATGCTTACTTCGGCGCTTTCTCCAGATAATTATCTAGGACATAGGTATACTAAACTTATGAGTCAAATGAGTTTTTTCAGGATTTATTACATCTACATTATTATTCTGAGCCTATAATTTGGTAAAGTACGTATATTCCTAATCGCTATACAGATTATGCTGATTAAACTATCAACGAGATATTTATGTGAGCCAAAAAATTGCATTTTCAACGGGTATGGTATAACAAACATTTTTTATTTCATTTTCACATGAAATTTTGCCAAAAACTGACGACTACAAATAGTTTTTTAAATTTTGTCTATCAAGCTATAATTCCAAATTAAATATTTACTACATTTACATTTGTATTATCCTGAATACACATAAAGGGTAGATGAGTATTGCCAATTTTTAGCAGTCGAGTTACGGTAATGAATCTGGACTGTATCTCCACCGATCTTCCCCTACCCTTTGAAATTTAGCTGATTTGACGTTAGTTGGTGAGCCATTTTGTTTGAGCACAGCTTGCAATTGCTTAGTAGCTTGTGAGAAAACTCCCCATCCCCAATGAAAGCCTGGACTATCTCCTGACCCATTTATACAAATATTTTGCAGTTTCCCGATTTTCATAAGTAATTCTAACACAGGTCCATTAACGCCTTTCTCGTTTCCAAATTCGCAACCATGAATAGATATAGAATTCAAAGAAGGAAAAAGCAATTCTACCTTACTTGCAAATTCTTTTGGCAGTTTACATCCTACAAGTTGCAGATTTGCTAGATTTTCTACACAACAATTTAAATTAGGATCTATACTGATTTCCATACATTTAATCGTTAAGCTGCTAACTTTCAAAGATGTTAAAATGGATAGCGATAACTTATCAGAATCTGATCGCCAGGAATTAGCTAATACTAAACTGTCGACATTTTTCGAACAGTTGCCGACAATTTCAGCCAAAAGCTCCTTTTCCAGCTTTATATCGCTTAGTTCCAATTCTTTAATTTCGAGTGATTTACTTTCTAGCCCTGCTAATGGATTGAAAGTTAGCAAAACGTTCTGCAGCTTTAAAATTCTAGGAGCAACTTGCAGGTAGGATAACAACTCGTTCAAATAGCTTTCTTCAAACTCATACCGATTTGCCCAAGAAATACCTCCACAAACAAAAGTGGCATTTTCTCTATCAATTTTTAATTTGAAATCGGTAGCCTGGAAATCTAAAAATTCCCCACTCTTCCAGAACGACTCAAGACCTGGAGTATCCTTATCAGAGGAATTGAAGAACCACATCGGATGCGTATCTTTTTTGCACAGAGGATTTGAATCTTGGCCTGTAGATACATCAGACCAGGTGAAATGAGTGAGTTTTGGCAAGGTTATGACGATATCGCATTCTCCGACTAATTCTACCTGATTTATATTTAATTGCTGCAGATTTCCACAATGTTTTAAAGAGCGAATTAAAATTAGTCGCGATATTTTGACAAATTCAAATGATACGCATGAAAGCTGGAATTGTGTTTTTGGTTTGAGTGAGTCTTCCACATTTAAATACTGTAAGGAACTTCCGGATATGACTTTCTCCTGGACGTCTTCTTCGGTGAAATCAATTTCCTCCATGGGGGAATGTACTGCCAGAATGGATTGTAATTTCTGTGGTCCCCCTGTAACCACTTCGAGGTAAAGGCTATAGAGAGGATGGTCCTTCTACAAAATGTTGATATAATTGTTTGAGTAAGTATCTTAGAAAAAATTTTCAGCATACGATACGTATTTATATATTAAAATCCTTACCTCATTTTTTAAATGATCTAAAATATGATCGAGATTCTCTTGCTCGTGTAATTCCATTTTGGTCTGCGATTAATTAAGTATATCAACTGTATCAATTGTAAAGTTTCCTCACACGCACATAAATAAAACCTATTAGCGCAAGTGCTCTAGTTATAATAATTTTCCTTGAAAATCTTTTGTTCTAAACTCTGAAGAAATAATTTTAACTTTAATTTCATAGAATGTGTCCTTCACACATTTCAACAAGTAGATAAGGTATGTATGCACAATGAGAGGTCCTGGAGGCTTGTGGATTAGTACAAATTCATTACAGTTAATTATATGCCTTACCTCTGCACATAAAAAGTAATGGCAAACAATTTGCAAGAGCTTTGCATTTGTTCAAATAAAAAATGGCCTAAATAAATACCTCAATGTCATCAGTACTTAATACTATAAATCTATATAACTGATTACTGCAAATAGTTGTAATAAAAAGGGATTACCCAACTACCTTCTTAACTAATATAATAATAATAACATACAATATAGATGAAACCTTTGTACATATTTACATACAAATAATAAGTATATGTACTGTAGTATTGCTAATGAATTAATCGAGCTGTTTTACCTTTTT